>JANTPZ010010509.1:0-10026 GCA_025593235.1 Vachellia pachyceras | reverse complement strand
TCTGAGCATTTAAGTCTGCATTTACTACGCTTTCTCTGTAAAATCTTCATTTATATTCACTGAGCTTCATTATTAGCCATATACTCTTTTGAGAGATATTTAAGGCTGAAACACTTTGTAAATCTGTGAGAATCTCAAGGAAAGGGCCTTGAGTAAGTTTGGGTAAACGAGAGTTAGAAAACAGAGAGTGTCTTACTCTATTTTATTGAAAAGAGAAAGGGGGAGTGATTCCCAGATTGTAAAGGCTTGTGAAGCCTTATCTTTTGCTGATAGTGAATTTGGAAATCTCGGGAGTGCCCTGAGTACTGGACGTAGGTCAAGGAGATCGAACCAGGATAAGCTCATCGTGTTCATACTCTCCTTTCCTTCATTGTCTTTACTCTACATTTATGTGAAGTTTAAATTGTGTTAAAAATTTTATTAGACCAATTCACCCCCCCTCTTGGTCAAATCCTATTCTAACAGCAACTTCTACTACCTCTTTAGTGGTTGTTTTCTTTGATCAAAGCCCTCTTTTTGAAGATGAAAATTGAGGGTTTCAAGGTTGGAAAATGAAAAAGAGAAGACTTTTTGAGGTAGTAAAAGGTTGCAAGTCCTTTCTTAAGTAGTAAAGAGTAGTTTGGTGTGTGTTGTTGGTTGTTTGTGTTGATGTAAGAATTTTTGAAACCCTAAAACTAGAAGGTGGGTGCTGTCCAGTTTGGGATGGAAAAAGGAAAGGTTGTATTTGAGCTATATGGTGTATGGATAGTGATTTGGGAGCACGCATATGCAAGAATTCACGAAGAAAAGTTGAAAAATCCAAACCCTCCCTTTTGTTCTGTTTTTCAAAAATTTATAAGAAATAGAGAGAGTGAGATTTTGATGATTCTAATTCTTCCAATGGCTCTAAAATGATGTTTTGTGTAGGGTAAAAATAAGGAAGGGATTTTAGAAGCTTAAGGGACCATAAAACCAAATTTTGAACCTTTAGGGTTCTTGAAAAGTTAAAGGGGGCAATGTTACATTTTTGCAAGTTTTCTTGCATTTTGATGGTTGAATATTTACATGGATGTTATACCATGATCTTTAGGGATTTGAGACCTTCAAGAGCCCATTTGGAAGGTTGTTCAAGAGAGCCCTAAAGTGAAAAAGGAAAAGTTAAGATCTTGAGGTAGTAAGACTACTAACTCTTTAAAGCTATTTTATGAACTTGTGTGAATTGTGCATTGTTTTATGATATAGGAGCTTGCGTTATATTTATGGTATGTGACTTTGAATGATATGGCCATATGCATGTTAATGTAATGTTTGAACATGTCACATGTATCTTGCTTATACACATTCCTTTAAAAGCATTACATGCACATTCACAAGTTTTTGTTAGTTAGTTTTGCTATTGGGATTTGGATAAATCTCATTATCCCCCAACTAACCATGTAGGTGGAAGCTCAAGCAAGGCTAAGGAAAGTTTATAGATGAATGAAGAAGATGCTCTTGCTTGTATGATTTTTGTATGAATATATGAGTTGCTAAACTCTCCATGAAGTTGATGTGATTGTAACCTTTAAACCTCAACATGAAGTATCATGTAAATATGTGATGATGCATGCATGAAAATGGGCTAAAAGTGCTAAGACATGGTAAATAAGTGATCATGCATGTTAGATGTTGGTTTATAAACCAAAAAGAGGTTTTGGTGATTTTTAAGAAAATTTGGGTTTCAAAACAAATGGGTTCTAAAGGCCCTGGAAATTAACATGTTTCAAACGTCAATGAAAAATAGAAAACAAGATCTAAATGAGCTGAAACTTTCTAGTGAAATACTACACATCTTGAGCTTTAAAATAATATAAATTTTGTGAAATTTGGATGTGTATTTTATGAGATATGATTTTTCAAAGTTAAGTGAAAAATCTGAAAAAAAACCGGAAGTAACCATTTGAGCTACCAATTTGACGGAATAAATTGATTCAAATGGGCAAGAATTGGAATTAATGAGTATTTTTTTCTTATAGATCACTTAATAGCGAAAATTTAGAAATTAGAACCACTCCATTTCGATTTTTCTGGAATTAATTATGAATTTTCAAAGTTGGACTATAAATCTGGAAAATGGACCAATGAACAGTAACAACGTTTTTCAAAGAAAAAGAAAAATTTTTAAGTTCACTAAAAAGGTCAATTTGAGTCATCCAAAGCCCAATAGTGGTTCTAAAGTGATCTAACATGAAGAAATAGGGGAAAATAAGAGGTGTTACACAACATACCAAAATGGATCCTCAAAGTAGGATGGGAATATATGATGGGTATAAATCTCATTAGATTATAAAGAATCTAGAACCTTCTATAGGTTATTTGTTTTACGACATAATTTGCTAAATGTCATTTGATGAATTACTTTTTCCAGCATCAATGATAGAAAATAAGTAATGAGGTAAAGAGATTAGTTAGAATAAATTATCATTGGCTCATTTTGATTCTTGTACTAAATAATGTGCAATGAAAATTCAAAAGATAATTCATTGACATAATTTAGCTAATCAAATGCCTGAAGCATTTATTGACCCAAAGAGAATCATAAAGTCATGTATCATATCTGCTAATGCTCCTATAAGAACCAATGTCCCTAAAGGACAATCTATTATGAACTGATCAAAAGCACACTTGAAGCATGAAAATCCTATCAGTCCCAAAGGTAAAAATCCTTAAAAGAGAAAAAGAGCCAAAAATATAAATGGTCAAGTCAAGGATGATTAAGAATACTCTATTTCTCTAGAAGAGCTACCCCATGAAGAATCATTATTTCTAGAAGAGAATTTTGTAGTCCCAAAAGAGACTAAGGTATCTGACACATCTAAAAATAATGAGATCTCAATAAATTATGGAAGCCGATAGGATCGAAACAAAGTTAACATTGATGATATCTTACAAAATAGAATATGATGTAATTAATGATGATGAGGATTATGAGTCAGTATCCATTGTTGAGTGCTAATAAATAAAGGATTGGGCCCTATGGATGGATGTATGCATAATTAATATCATTGAAAAAACGAAAAGTTTTTGGACTTGTAGTCCTTACACCTATAGATGTAAAGTTGGTTGGACACAAATGGGTATTTGTACAAAAGAGAAATGGAAAGGGCAAAATTATAACATATATTACATGTCTTATAGCCTAATGCTTTACACAAAGACCTGGTATAGGTTGAGAAAAAAAATGTATCCACCAATAGTGGATGTGATTATTTTTCGTTATTTGACTATTCTAACAGTAAATGAAGCGTTTGACTTGCACCTCACAGATGTTATGACTGCACATTCATATGGCACATTTGATATTGTCATTTATATGAAAGTCCCTAAAAGACTTAAGATGCTATAAGCATCAAATGCAAGTTCTTGTGAACAATATTAAATTTAGTTAGACAAGTCTTTATATGGATTGAAACAATCAAGGTGCATTTTTATGAAAATATATGTAAGTTTGCCATAAGTGTGGTCTATGTTGATGATATCAATATCATTAGAACTCTTGAAGAGTTTCAAAAGCCAAATGATTGTTTGTAGAAAGGATTTGAAATAAAAGTCCTATGACGGTTTTCCCTAGATAAATCACCTCCGTTATATAGCCCAATGGTTGTCATATCTCTGCATGTTGATAATGTTCCTTTTAGACCTTGAGAAATTAACAAAGACCCAGAAAAAGAACTACTTAGTCCAAAAGTATCATATCTTAGTGATATTGGGGCACTAATGTATTTTGCTAATCTCACATGTCCCGCCATATCATTTGTCGTTAAACTAGTAGAAAGATATAGTTCTTCACCATTACGAATACTTTGGAATAGAGTGAAACATATTTTTCCTTACCTCAAAGGCAATAGGGATATGTGGTTGTTATACACAAACATATCGAAGAATAAACTGATTATTTACACATATGTTACTTATTATACTTGTTTGCATTTGTAAGTACATCTGTATCAAAGGGCAATAGAGTAAAAGTTTGTTTCACCAAAGTTCTTCTTCACTCATCACCTTCAAAAAGGAGATAAAATTATTATCCAGCAAATCCGTTCTAGTTAAAATCTAGTAGACTCGTTCAGCAATTCACTTCATGTTATAAACACTTGCCTTTACAAACTCAAAAATATCAAGCAATGTTGTTAAAAGGGGGATTTAATACACACTGCACTTTTTTTCTTATCTATATCTTGTCCCACTAAGTTTTCCTATAAAGGTTTTTAGTTAGCCAACATTAGGGTGTGTGTGTGTATAAATGTCGTACTCTTTTTTCTTCTACTAGATTTTTGTTCCACCGGATTTTCTTAGTTAGAGTTTTTTTAATGAGGCACATGTTGTATAGGCATCTAAGGGGGAATGTTATGATATTATTATGTGGATATTAATATCTCTCGTTATCCCCAATTATCTTTTATATCCCTTAATTATCTCATGTGATTTTGACATTGATTAACTCTGATATTTTCAATCAATGCTTATAAATAGAATGCAACACATATGTACTATACAACTTTGGAATAATTAATAAGAGCTCTCTCTTATACTGCTCTCTAATTTTCTCTCTCTCATCTTCTTTTTCTTAAATTTATAAGAAAATGAATTATGTAAATTGTATTTTTAAAAAAAGATTAAATAAATTTAAATTATATTAAATAATATTTCATAAAATTATTATTTAAATTATAAAAAATTTATAATCAAGATAATATTAGGAAATAAATGAAGGATAAGGTAGAATATTTGTGGAATACAAAACAAATTATAGATGAGAAAAACTTTACCTTCGTTTGACATAATTCCTCTTCATTTATAGAAGAACTTGCAACAGTATCATACAAATTTCTAGATGCTCATAATTTTGTTACACCCAACTCATTTATCAATAATGATGTTAGGTTAGTGTTTTAAGATGATATTATTAAAATCTTGATGAGTGGTCAATTACAATTATAATTAGGGTAAGTTATACATGCATACAATATATACGTATACACAAACAACTTTTAAATAGATAACATATCATTATGACCTATTTTGATGAGAATACATTATCAAGAATTTAATTGAAATACAATGAAGAAGTTTGCAAAAGAAAATTCATCAAATAGTTTTTTTCTTGCATTTTCTCCTTTGTGGAATAGACCTTAATGACATCTAAATAGAGTTGGTAATGTCGGTTAATCCACCGATTACAAGTTGACCCATCGTGGGTTGGCAACCCAATAGGCCAGGTTGAAAAGATCAGCTTGCTGGCAGGTTGAATTTTGCAACCTAGCTCGTCACATATTATTTTTTTTATTTTTTAATTATTTTTCATATTTTTTTGGAAAATAAAACATTATTTGAAGCTAAATTTTCTTAAATATAAATTATAAAAATACAAACTTGAATATTCTTGAAATGAAAAGAGAAGATAAAATCATCTTTTTTCATCTTTAATTAATAAGTTAAATTTTTTATTTGAAATTTTAAAAAAGATAAAAAAACAGGTTGACCTTTCACAGTTATGGTTAGGCAGGTGTGGGCAAAAAAGATCTACATCAAAATAGGCCTTAATTTTTTCAATGCAATCCACCACTTTTTGATGGGTTAGGCCCAATATTAGCATCTCTACATCTTGTCATAAAAAAAATTATGGTTAAAGAAAAACGTTTGCAAATATTGCCTGAAAGGAATTAGGATTGAAAAAAAAAATATATAGTGCGTGCGTGCGTTTGTGTCATTTTGTCTTTTTAGTTCTTGTCAACACATGATCGAAGCCACTTCATCCATGGTGGAATCCATTAAACAAGTGCAATAACTTCAAGTCAGAATCAATTAGGAACCATATCCATTGGATAATATAAGCACTCAAACATAAATGTGTTCGTTATCCTTTACTATCTGACAAAAAACTAAGGTTAGACTTGGTAAATCAATCACTTTAGTGTTAACAAACAAACAACCTTTGGCCTTTTCCGCTGACCTAAAATCATATTTAAAAAAAGTCACGAAAATTCTCATATATTGGAGCTTGAAAACTAAAGACAAAAAACTTTGAAAAAGGTAGCCGCTTTTGAGAGTACTGCAAGAACAAGATATAAAAGTTGAATGAACTAACGAAACTATACGTATGATTCAGTTTCCTCACTGAAAAGTATACCGTAAGCTTTCCTTGATTTACAGTGTCACATATCACAAAATGATTATACAATCTTAATTATTATTGCCTAAAAAAAACACTTGTCGAAATTGAGAGATACATCATCCGCTAGAATTCTTACAAATTAAAATATATGAGCATATAGAAACTAATAACCATGATTGAGAATAAATTGTAAACACCCAATATATAAGAAAAAAATAACAGAATCTGATTAAAAATCAGCTGAAACTATAAGGAATTACATATTAGTTTTTTCCCATTATAATTTTTGTGTCAACAATATAGCTTTATTAATCTAAAAAAAGTGCACTTTTATGCCATAAAATGTTGAAATAAAAAGAAAAGTCAGCACCGCCGTATGATTTCTCCCAAGTAAAAGCACTGAACTACCACAACCCCACAAAAAAAAATATCAATAACAAACATTTACGATGGAATTATCGAAAGCATTTAACAATATTGCGAGTATGAGGTGTTAAGCAAAAAGCAACTAATTTAATAGGATTTCTCTTAAGAGGATGATCTATGTTAATGAGTTGTGAGCATGCGTGCATATTCTCTGGCATTGTTTGCTCATTGGATCCACAGAAACAACTACAATATCATCATTTGAATTTTTTTCAATTCTTAACTTCACATCCTTGCATATATGGTATGGCCTATATATATAAGCAAGTTCTGCAATTCTATCATAAGCATCAGTGCCAAGTATCATTAGAATAATTAACTCTGTGAGCGTTAACTTGCTGCAGAAGAATCAATGGCGAAGGCAAAAATGGCGTTTTCTATGTGGATGTGCTTAATACTGGTGTTTCTGTGCTTTTCAGGGTTCTTATGTGGTCCTTTTGTTAAACCAACTTTGGTGCAGAGCGATGAAGCAGAAGATTCAAGTTTAGGATTCCAACATATAATCGCTCGACTTAGTCCAGGTGGACCAGATCCGAGGCATCACTGAATCCGATAAAAGGGAACCTTGTCCTTGAAACTGTGTTTGGAATAGACATTTGGGGAAGGAAGTTTTGAGTGTCGCTGCTGTTATCTTTTGATCACGAATAAGTATATACTTGGTGCTTTTCAGAATTTATCACCGAGTTGTATGCATCATAAATAAGTCAATAAGAGACTATGCTCTATGATTCCCCACTACGACTTTTCATTAATCCTTTAATTATATTACCCAAGATTTCAAAACGACGTCAGATGAAAAGTAGCTTTTCTTAATTTCAAGTGTCAAACAAGCAATTATATTAAGACTAAGGAATTCAAATAAATTACTTACAAGTATTTATATTTACCATTTTTTTCTTTAAACTAATTTCTCCAGTTATAAGTATTTTAGACAGATAATGTAATATATATTATAATTAAGTAGTTTATTTAGTTCACTTGCTTTCATCAAATTAGTCAATTATATTTTATATTAAAGATATGATGTAATATTATACATTGATCGATTGCTGAACTAACTAGCTGGATGTCATATCAATATAGATGAAAAAAAAACAGAGTAACGCTAGAGCCTTGAAGCATTCCCCTTGCACACTGAAAGCGAAGATGAGGAAGAAGCAGAGTAGGTAGGAGAGAAGATGCTGCCAACGTTCGCCCTAAAACTCCTAAATTTGCAGGCCTAAAAAAAACAAAATGAAGACTCCTGAAACTTGATGATGAAAGGCTAAGGAATGAAACTGGGCAACTCAATCCTGAACGAATTTAAGTTTGGAACTGAGGCGAAACACGTGAGCAATGAAGAATATGGAGAATTGGTGTTATTTGGAACCAAGCCATCTAACATGTCTCTACCAAAATTGGCCTTTTTGGACGACTAAAGATTTTGTCCGAATTCCCAATAAAGCCGAAAGTAAAACCATAGATGACGACATCACTACCGCAAATGTCCGAAAGAGATGGCGTAGCTAATCCCGATGTAGGGGGTCTGAGTATGGATGAGATCATACTCAAATGTTCAAAAAAACAAAGTAATTTTAATGTTCAATGACATTATGACTAATAAAACCCAAGGCATGGGAATCCAAAGCGGACCAATTGGGTCAACCCAGAAACGGACAGTGCTTATAATAACTTGGAAGCCACATAAGCTATTTTTATATAAGAAATACTTACATACTCTTAAAGTATCACATTTCTATGCTTTCTCCCATGAAAATGTTTCAATTGTCTCTTTTATGAGTCTCACAAATATCTATTATAATGTGTTATGGAAAAAAGAATAATCAAGAGAAGTTTATGAGATATCATATGGTCAAAAAAGGATAAATAGATCTATATGTTCATTGGACAGAGTGCGAATGACATGATACTCTAGAGGTATATAAATATTTTTCTTTTTATGTTGAGTAAGCAACCTCTTTTGGCACATATGATGACTAGTATTAAGTATTATCTTTCTTAAATGACAAAAAAGATTAGAGACTAAGTTTTGCTTGATAAATTATAAGTTCAGGAAGTGAGTCATACCGAATTATAATTGAAGACTTCAAGGATTGAATCGTATATGAATTAAAATTTAAAAGATCAAAAATTAATTTTCTCTTAAATGTAAGTAGTGTAAATCATACCAATCTAAGCATTAATGGGCTTCACCTATTAGGATGGGCTTGCTCATTTCCCAACTCTAACGTGAATCAATGAATCACAAAAGGACCAAGTGAGGAGCCTCATCTCTAAGAAAGTGCTATTGAGGTGATAAGCAATCTTATCTTCTCAAAGAAGAGAATACAAATTTAAATTTTTAAAAAACGTAATTGTTGGAACTAGCGAAAACTTTTCCTCTCTAAGTTTAAAAATGATTTAGTCTTAAGTTCAAAGTGGTTTGGAAATACCTTGAAACCCATCAAAACAAAAGACCAAGTGAGCCATTAAAAGAAAACAAAGTCTATATATATACAAGTCTGTACTCTGTAGATATTACTTTGACTTTCGGTTTGTTCCACATACGAAGCCACTCAATCGCCCGTGGAGTAAGCTTTATGCTTTGAACACGCTCAATAACATTGTGTCAGAATCAACTAAGAACCATATCAAATGGACCACGATTCCCTCTTAACTTATACACCATCCACAAAAACTCGCATGCGGATAAATTAAAAAGTGTTTCAGACAGCCGCAGTTTAGCTTTTAATATTCCCATCTTAAAACTGGAAGAATCAACAGAGTTGTTAAAAAAAGTTTGCAGCTTCCCGTTTTAAAATGTTCGCAGCCTCTGCATGAACTTACCATAAAAATTATATTCACTAATCGTAGCAAGTACATCCAAAATGTAGCAATATATTACTCCCTTTGGTCCCTTATATATGGGTTATCTAACTAATTTGAGTGGATTAAAAAGTGATAGTTAATTTGAACAAATGTGATATGATTTTCCAAAAATATGAACCTATGTAGCATTAGACTATATATTAATTTAGGTAAGTTGGTTTAAGGAAAAATAATAAATATAAGAGATAGCAGTTCTGAGCATGAGATTTCGGGGAACATAGATTAAGCACACACGTAGCAGCTAATAGCAGTGCCCTTTGACAGATTATCTACGTTGATAAGTTGAATAGTGACCTTGCAGTTGCATGCTTTAGCTTTAATTAGTTCAATGGATGCACAGAAAGAATCTCAAAATCTTTTAATTAAATATTCTCAAACCTCTAGCTCACTTGCTTATATTTCCTGTATGTATATATATCAGCAAGTTTTGCAGTTCTGATCATCTTCTATTACATGAGATATTGTTGCAGAAGAATTAATGGCGAAGGCAAAAATGGCGTTTTCACTTTGGATGTGCTTCACGTTTGTGTTTCTGTCTTTTTCAGGGTTTTTATGTCGTCCTCAAGTTACGCCAAGCTTGGTGAAGAAAAGTGCAGAAG
>JANTPZ010010508.1:0-14506 GCA_025593235.1 Vachellia pachyceras | reverse complement strand
CCGAAAATATTAATGCTTAGTCATAATTTGTTAATTTCTGTTCCAATTTATTTTTAAGCATTTAAATTTGTGAACTGGGTGAACTATTATTTTAATACTAATAAGAAATCCTGATTTCTTCTTGATATACTTATTGAGGTTATGGTATTTAATCATAATTCATAAAATTTATGCATGATAAATCTTAAATGTTGAATTGTTAGTTTCATGTAAAAGAGGTTTACCATCGAGTGCTGAGGTGTAACGGTAAGGCAGCTGGCACTTCCTCATGCGGATCGAGTTCGAAAATGGAGACGTGCTCGATGGGAGGAGCGCGATGGGAGGGGATTACCCGCCCTTGGTGCAAAGCACTTTATAGAAGTGTGCCAAAAGTACATCGCATCTTTGGATTAGTTTGTTGCCCCGAGTTATCTGATCCGTTGAAGAATGCCAGGGACTTAGGAAAAGACGCTGGATACCGAAGGGTTGGTAGGGGGATCATAGGCCCAATCTACCCTTGTTCACCAAAAAAACAAAGAAAGAGGTTTACAATGTCATTTTCTCAAATCATATTAATTTTATGTTCATGCCTTTTGCCTTGTATGTGTGTGTAATATTAGCGTCTATTGTTAGCTTTTCAAGAAAAGGAAAATGTAAGTATTTGTAAATGATGAATAGGTAATCGAATGGAAGATGAATGAGTAATTTTAGTTAAACAATTTCGTATTGACTGAAACATTAGTGAGATAAAGGATTACGAAGAATAAACAGAATATAGCCAATGACATTGAAGTCTAGTGACACAAGAATTTGCGTAAAAAGTTGAAAATCACGAGCTCAATCTCACTTATAACTTCAAACTTCTCATACTTGACCCTTTAATTAAAAAAAAAGAATAAGCACAATAAATGAATGGCCAAGCATATGCTCCAATAACAGTATGAGTAGAACCTATGAAGTGAAACCCACGCAATGAGATCAGGTCAAAAAATAAACCCACGCAATGAGATAAGATTTGTTATGGTCGTGATCGTCCTCAGCATAAGAAGTTCAAAACTGTGGTCATTGGGTCAAAACTGTGGACTCTTTTAAAGAGACAGGCACATGCAATTCGTAGTTCAAATAGATCACTCAATATCATCTTCAAGAGGATATAGCTTCTTTTGAAGGGCTAGCTAACTTGGCATCTCAGCTTTACGTGAAAAGCAATTTCTTATGCAATACCTTCCTCGCACATCAAATTTATTTGTCAGATCTTAATTCTTCTGGCTTCAAATTTCAAGTACGTGGGTATGTTATTTGTTCTTACAGCAGAAAACCAACTAGGAATCAGCAGGCATATAAAAACAATTGCAAACCAGCCATTATTTTTCAGAACAGGGGGAAATGTGTAAAGCCTGACAGAACAAATCCCAAAGAAACATCAAACTATGCTAAAGATAACGGAAAGTAACAAAATCCATACAGTTACCAAAAATTTTTTCTTTCTGGCTGCCATGTTTGTGCCATCTCTGAGTGTTTGTTGGGCATCATTCTCCATTATTCCAAGGCTAAGAAGAAAAAGCTGTTTATAGATGTAAAGAAGTAGGGCCACTAAGGTCATACCACACTTGGCCTTGCATTGCATCCCCAAGATCTTCTTTTGCCATCTCATTCATCAAATAAGACAGAAAAAGCGTCCTGCACACATATTAGGTGAGACCATGTTCCATCCATCTATGAAAAGAAAGAGTCACACCAAGTGAATCCTAAAGAAAAAATAAGTCTAACATGCTTAGTTATAATGATATGGTTTTAGTTAATCTGCCCTTTTTGTCTGATATATATACTACAATGACCATCACATTGTGCTTGAGCCTAGAGCCTTGCAAAGTAGAGAAATTCCCTCAACCTGTTTTACAACTTAATAGCCCTTAGAAAGAGGGGTCATAGAGAAGAAGAATTAGAAAATCCCTCTACCTGTTTTTATTTTTCTTTTGTATACCCTTTTCTCTTGCATAAAGGGGGTCTAGAGCTAAATCGACAAAACCCAAAGCTCCAAACTTTGTGGCAGTTCATGTTAATTTTGAAGTATCAAGCTCTGAGAAAGGAAAACTCCTCCCCCCCCTCCTCCTCCCCTTCTATGTTTTCGAAAATGTCATCAACTATTCACTATTCAGATATCTCGTGCAGATTTGGAACAGGGAAACCACTTCAGCGACATGAGTGCTGAGACTAGCATTGATCTCTCTGATGCTAGATATAGAGAGTGTCGGATTTGTCACATGGGTTTGGAGATTGATAACCATGTTTATGGTATTCCAATTGAATTGGGTTGTTCTTGCAAGGATGATCTTGCTGCTGCTCATAAACTCTGTGCTGAAACCTGGTTCAGGAATAAAGGGAAGAGGTATATGAAATGAAACCCTCCCTTCTCTTTCTTTCAGTCCTAAGTTTTTATGCTTTATTTTTATGTCAAATACCAGTGCTTCATTGTGCTTAACCAGAAAAGCACATCTGTTTATTAGATCATTCAGTTGGGATGGCCTTGGAAATTTTAGTTTGTGCGTGACTTAATTGAGTGATTGTCATGAGTTCCATATGGGGAAGCTTACCCTGAAGCAAGGGACTTCTAAATCCTTGGGCTCTCTTATTCTAACGGTTAGCTTTTAGAGTGTAGTTCTTTTTAAAGACTTGTGCTCATTTACTCTAATATTTTTGATGAAATTCCTGTAGCACCTGCGAAATCTGTCACTCTGTGGCACGGAATGTTTTTGCAACAAATGAGACAGCCGAGAATACAAGGGACAGCTACAACGTTATCACAGTACCCACAACCCAACCACAAAGCCCTCCAGGATTTTGTCTAGATCGTCACTTCCTGGAATTTTGTATATTTATCGTATTTTTCATCACATTTATCATCGCATGTGTGTTTGCAGGGTTATTAGGCTAGTCCAAGTCATGTAAAAAATAAAACATCCTTAAAGATTATGATACCATGCGTTTGGCTCGGGACATGTAGGGGTTTACGAGTTTCCTAAGCGGGTAATTTTGTCAATTAGCCAGTAACAAAACTGAATTAGTTTACAGCTTTGTAATAATCGCCCACATATATAAGATTTTAGGGATCGATCAGGCTATTATCTGATTCGTTCCTTTTCTCTCTTCCTCTTTACTCAGTCTGTACTCTCATTCGTTTCCCTTGGCATCTCTGAACCTAACAGATTATTCTTTCACACACAAAAATATGTTCATTTAGCTGTTTTTCTGCTTATTTGTCATATCATGGACTATATGTTTTCATTCATCATGTGAAAAGCAAATACCTAACATCAAATTTATCTCATCTCTTAATTCTTCAAGCTTGAAATTTCAAGTATTTTTTTTTTTTGCCAAAGAAATTTCAAGTATTTACATATATTATTTGTTTCTACAGCAGAAAATTAAGAGTCTGTTTTCATTAGAAGTGGGAAAAAGAAGGAAACTGCAGACAAATAGGAGGCTGCAGGCATAATAATAAAAAAAATCCAAGCCAGCCATTATCTTTCATAACAAAGGAAAATGGATTCAAAGCCTAACAAAACTATCCCAAAGAAATATAAAATAATAATGCCAAATAAAAAACAGAATGCAAAAATCTATACAGTTTTCAAATTTTTGTTCTTTCTGGCTTCCATGTTTGTCCCATCTCTGAGAGTTTCTTGTGCATCATTCTCCATTCCAAGGCTGAAAAGACAAGCTGCTTGAAGATACAAAGAAGTTGGCCACTCAGGTGACACCACTTGGGCTTGCATTGCATCCCCAAGAGCTTCTTGTGCCATCCCATTCATCAAATAAGACAAGCAGCGTCTTGCATACACCGTAGGTGACACCATGGTCCCTCCCTCGATGAACTGAAAGAGTCACCAAGTTAAATGGAATATGAAAAAATGTGTCTGAAATGCTTATATGTTTCTTAATTATTCAGTTTTAATCTGCATATATTTTAATCTGATATGTAGCTATGATCTCACCATTACACTAGGCATAACATCGTATCAAGAAGTATTGTTATTCTAGACCATTGAGTGAATGCTTACGAAAAGTTAAAAAGAAGGGAGTTTAGTGTACCTTTCTTAAAAATGAGGCTTTTGAGTTCATAATGTGAAGTTCTATTTTTAATTGAAACCAGAGTTGTGAGTGTAGGTTTCAAAAAAACTCACAGGATTTAATGTTAATTTACTCATAGTTTTATCATAATCTTGAATACATCTTCTCACAAAAAACCCATCATACCTCGTCATCCTGAACGGTAAACTCAATAGAGAGAATCAGAGGCCAAAAGAAATTAGGATTTGAATCCATGTCAAAAACCGTAACTCAGATTATTAAATGAAGGCCCAACAATAATTATTTTATCATAATCTTTAACACAGCCAAGCCAAGTTGCAGCAGCAGTCAAAGAACACTTACTTGTGTGTAGCAGTCAATGGCAGTGACAAAGTCCTTGGCTCGGAAAGCAGTATCTCCATGCTTCTTCAAGTTCAGAGTCTCCTGCATTTGACTGGTCCACAATTGAAATGAAAGCTGCAGTTCCCCATATTTAAGCAGAGGATCAGCAATTCAGTATTAACAGAATAATAACGTCATAAAAGGAAAACATTCCCGACGGCCCTCCCATTTTTACTATGTGTATGTTTTGGATTAACTTATTTTAGATAATTTTGCACTATAAGGTAAACACATCTTAGAAAGAGAGCCCCTATCTCTTCCAAATTAATGCAGCAGCATAAACCTCATTGGCGATTCCCTCATCATCCTTGTATCCAATCTTCTCCAATATTTCATGTATGGCAGTTAGATCAGGTCTCAAACATGCTTCACCCAAAGGTGTCAGTGATGGCTTTGTTGAGGATGCAGCTTCATGCCGAATACCCATCAAAACATATGAAGGGACCTGCTCAAATGCTACCCAAATGAGAAATTATAGTCTTCTCAAGATGTATTTGATGATTTATATATAACAAGTTCAAAATTTTATAATTAGACTAGACCTGCCTTAGATAAGTAAACCAGGTCAATCATGAATAGAGGCAAATTTTTTTTTAATAGAAGCAACCTTTGACATGCTAAGCTCGCATATCTTATATAGGTCTCAGAAAGAGGTTTGAGAATATTGTGGCAGAAGATTCAATTATATATAAGGCATCTTGATCGTATATAACAAGCAAAACAGATTTATCAGGCATAGTTTCAGTGGAAGGTTATCAAGCATTGCGTTACACCTCAGTTTCTTTCTGAAGCGACATTAGAGATATAACTAGAGATTTTGCATTTGGTCTCTCACGAGCTTCATACTGTAAACAACGAGAAGCCAACCGCACCAATTCAGTTCCATCTTCCTTTGAAAAGTGACCTTCTAAGGCAGAATCCATTAACATCAAAAAGTTTTTGCCACGGATCAGATCAAGTGCCTGTAAATTAAGAAAAATAAATCAACAGCTAACTTCTGTTAGGTTCTTGGCCAAAAACACTTCTATTGGGTATAAAACAGTCTTAAATTACTTATTGAAAAATTATACAAAAGTAATGCTACAACTCCAACAAGCAATCTAGAGAGACCATAAGCGTACCTAAGCATAACTCAAAATTATAATGGTGATCATTGAGAAACCATTATGATAAGCAAATTCAAAGTTCAAGGTTGAAGAAGGGCTCATAAACTTGGAATATGTATATGAATGCATAAATAGTCAAAACTCTGGAGAGGAAACTTACATGGCTAGGGGGAATATGTTTGCCACTCAGAAGATCTAGCAACAAAGTTCCAAAGCTGTAAACTACACTCTCTGGTGTCACTCTACCTGCATATGTACGCGCATGACCAAAAGAACAATTGTGAAATCCCAAATTTATTTTATAGGCAAACAAACAATTCACAGACTGAAAACACATCAATATCTATTTCAAGCTAAAATATTTCCCCTCTGCTTTTTGTAAACAACTGTACAAACAACAAATTGTTCACAATTGATACAGATTAATGTTGCAGGCGTGACACAAAATTATAAAGCTGTTACACGAAAGATTATCATAATAGGTAGAGAAACCAAAAGGCCAAGCTGTCTACTGCAATATGAATTTCAACATAAATTTCTATATGCTTCAGCAAAATATAATACTCCCTAGAAATTGAACTACAAAGTGGATATTATATCAAGCACCGGAGGGAGTATTTTCAAATTTCGAAACTTTCATTAATTATTTGCAGAAGATG
Organism: Vachellia pachyceras; assembly: GCA_025593235.1. Lineage (NCBI taxonomy): Eukaryota > Viridiplantae > Streptophyta > Magnoliopsida > Fabales > Fabaceae > Vachellia > Vachellia pachyceras. Next base: position 8,289 of record JANTPZ010010508.1, on the reverse strand, counting down.
ACATAATACATCAGTCCGTTGCATACTCAACATATCAAGGAAAAACACACACGCATGCTAATAGCATTACCTGTTCTCAAGTACTCAGGTGGTGTAAAGGCCAAGTTTGTGCTGTAACTCTTGCCATCTCTGCTGTTCTTCATGAGCCCATAGCAAGACAACCTTGGATTACCATCCTGTTGATTCAACATAAGCAGATGCAAGAAAACAATTTGGTCCTTTCAGTTTCAGTTAGAAAAATATTGTCCCCTTATTAGTGAGAACAATTTAAGCCCTTCTAGTGTTGATTTGCTAAATATTATCTCTCACAAAAAATTGAATTTTAAACTGTCTTCAATCTACAACCTTTATACCTGATCAAACAAGATCCTGTAGGCATTGAGATCATGATATAAAGCCCTCCCTTTGTTGCTGCAGTATTCTAGAGCTTGAGCTAAATACAAGGCCACCCTCAACCTCATTGCCCATTTCATGGGTTGTGCCTCCCCTGAATCAAATCAGCCATCATTATTCTTTCTGGTCATATATCAAATGTCAAAGGACTAAATAGAAGATTTAAAATCCAACAAAGATTTAAGATGAAAAGCATAAGCGCTTAATGATCCAGAATAGCTCACAATGAAAGAGATGCTTAGCCAGAGTTTCATGTGGCATGAACTCTGCTACCAGAAGCCTTTCATCCCCTTCATGGCAATAACCAATCAAGTTGGCTAATCTCTCACTTCTCAGACTCCCCACTTGCTTAGCTTCCTCCTACATCCACATTTCATCATAAAAAAAAGGATAGTCAAATAAAAAAAGTACAGAACGAAACCCTATTTTGGCCCCTAATCAATTCACTACTACCTCCTGTACTAAATAAAATAACAAATTGTACTACAAACGAGAGCTTATATTTAAGAGAGGAAGTAATATCATTTTTTGGTTTTGGTTTTTTGATCTTTAGAAGTTTAAAGTTATAATGGTTGTTCCAATTTCAAAGAGTAGCATATGCTCTCCCAACAAGAATCACCTGAAAACAAACACTTAGATCTACTAATTTAGACATTATTTGATTGCATGACATTAAAAGAATTTAACTTTAGTGTTAAACTATGGATCAGCATTTGAAGAGCATCTAATATTTTAACAGATGATCACCATTGCAAATATATTCATGATTCATTGAACCCAATCATGAATTAAACTATCCGACGAAAAAAGAACTTTCCCCAAGAATATACATAATGAAGTGAAGGAAGTGAACAGACGAGGAATTGACGAGAATCAGGCCAAGCATATTTGTTGAAGCGCTTGATGGCGATCACATGACCATCATCTAGCTTCCCTTTATAAACGACATTGGGAGCTTTTTCACCATGCTCGGACACTATGTTTTCGGAGGAGAATTCATCCGTAGCAACCTTCAATTGCTCCAAGCTAAACTCCCCAAAACTTGGCCACCTTTCTCCCTCATTTTTCCCTCCATTTTCTGCAGCAATAATTAAAACAGAAGCTATTTTAAGCAGAGCAGGAAATGCCAGAACAGTCTGTGTGTGTGAGAGAGAAAGGGGGGTGGAACAAATACCCAGGTCTGAGGATTCAAGGACGGAAGGTTTGAGATGGGAGTGGAACCAGCAGAGGGAGAATTTAGAGCAACGAGCACCCATTTAGTGAAGTAGCTTAAACTGACAAAGAGTTAGCGTAGAGACTGATCACTGATCAGATGGTGGCATCCATTGTTCTGAATCCAGTGGGTCTGTTTGTTAGAGAATAAATGGAAAGAGTGGGCAATTCAGTTCAAGGTAAAGACTTCTCTAGTTAAAGCTGCTTTGGCTCTCTCCATTTGATCTCAACACAAGCTGGTATTGCAGTGCGAAACTTTCTTCTCTGCCTTTCTGTATCTTTCTTCTTTTTCTTCACCTTCTGTATCTCTTTCAAACGGGCACCTGCTTTAAGATTCAATTTGTAAAGGGCCTTTACTATCCTTGTTTAAGCTGTCTTACTTTTCTCCATTCTCATCATTCCTCTCACATTTACCAAAATAATATTTCAAATAACTTTTTTTAACAAATAGTATAAACCTTTTTTACAGTTGGATCATCTAAAGTTGATTGCGTATTATAATGGGAAAACAAACTACGTACTGTTATTTTAATGCCACATCCATGTTCATGCTAATTACCAGAAATAAAGAACAAGCTGAACATAAAGTTAATACAAGTATTTGGTAATAGCATTACTCAGTCAAAGGAAACTATATTATGGCAATTTAGATATAATATCATGAGAAGGTCACATGCCTTGTGTCGGAGAGAGAAATGCCATATGAGAAATAGGTAAGGTTGAGCCAATAACCAACATGGGAAATTTACATTAAAAAAAGAACTAAACATGGAAAATAATTGCTTTTCAACCACCTCATAGCCTTTGGATGTGTTTATGGGAGCTTAAACACACGTTTAACAGTATTTTTGTAAAACAAGATAATTCCCTTCACATATTTACTCCGATTTACGTAAAAATATTTTTTTACTATATTCCTTAACGGATCACAATCTTTAGAACCATTCAAACGAATCTCTTAAATGAAGTATAAGTACTCTTTCAGAAGACACATTCATTGCCTTAGTCAATGTATAGAATAAAGAATTTAAAACTGTTCAGGTTTGGTATCGTTTTAAAATTTGTATACGCACCATCCACTCAATATCTCTTGTCATGGGTCTGAATCCTTTGAATCATTTGCAACGAGTCAAATTTTAATTTGGCAAGGCCATATCTTTAATTTTTCTTCTTTTTGTTTTGGAAATCCTGAAGGGCTGAAGCTCACGACACCTTGTCTGCCCTGTTATTCTTTATATATTTTTTGTGTTTTGTGAACTGGAACCTTAATCAAAGGAAAAAGGTGTTTGGCTTTATAGACAGGCTATTCTCAAGCATAATGTCATGGCATGTGTCGCGGCTTCCAAGAATACAACAAAGAGGTAGTCTTTAATTCTTGTGAGAGAAGCGCATGACTTATTTTAATTAGTGGTGTGCTGGTAGTGTATTGGGGATTTGCTTACTTTTAATTTCATTTTCAAAGCAGTTCTTGTTGATGATGCTGCTTTGCTTTGTTACTTGTAAAGCATTTCTTAAGTCAGATATAGTAATTTGCTTTTGATCAAATCTGAGAAAGTTAACTAACAGAGTTGGGCACAAATTAAGCGGAATGTGAAGAAATGAGTTAAATAGCATGAGTAATCCTGATAAGAGTACGTGATAATTAATCATTACAGATTAACCTTAAGACCTTTTAAATACAGTGAAGAAAGAAACTAGAATTCGAGGTTTTGAAAAATGAATATAACCATTAGCCTCAATAACAAGTGAGTAAATGGATCGGTCGTCATTTGCTCTTAAATTTATAAGTTGCATGCAACTCATTTGTTACAAGTTCTTACGATTACATTCATCTCTTAAAATTGTACAGTGATTCTTCCTGATTAAAAGAGAGAGGAAAAAGGAACAGAAAAGAAAAGGGGAATTGGGTTAGTGGGAGGTGGAGGTATAATGAAAGGAGGTCTCCGTTACAGCACGTAAAGGAAGACACAGAAGAAATGGTGCCATTATTTGGTATCATAGACATCCCCATGTCACCTTGCCTCCTCATCATTATCCTCTCCCTATTGTTCCACAGAGAGAGAGAGAGAGTAGGTAAGCTCTCTCTTCTGTGGATCATTATTGTTATTATTTATCTATAGGGTTGAATTGGCCTTTTTGTTGCATCCAGCTTGATTTGCGCTAATCTCTCTTCCTTTCTGTTCAAAGTTTGGCCCTCTCTGTTCCCTCTCCCTTCTCTAACACTAAGCCCCACCACCTCCATCCCTTTACTCAATTGCCTGATCCTTTAATCTTCGCCAATCCTTCTCTTTTCCACAAAGTATACCTCCATTTCGATTCACAATCAATTTCAACTTATCATTATTTTTATATTATTTCTTCTCATTTACTTAAACAATGCAAGCTTCAAATTACGTGATTTTACCTGATATGATGCTAAGAAACGGAAAGAAATTCTTACCTCCAATAAAGTTATTTGAGATAAATAGTAATCTCACTCGTGTACAGACTTAACATTAGAGTTAGATAAGTAATGTATGAGATTAAAAAAATTAATTAAGTCAAATGTTAGATAATAAATGTGTATTATTTTTTTAAATACCCTCTTAATTACGTGCATTATAACTATTCTTTAGTAGAAATACTCTTTCTACTAATCAATACAAATGCTTTGAAGGAAAAAAAAATTGAAGAATTAACATCACATGCTTGATTGAGAAAAAAAATACTAAAATAGAAGTATCAACAAATGTGGAAGTCAATTTCCATGGCTTCAGCCTTTGAATCTTATTATAGATTAGTCCATAAAGCTCCACCTTAACCTTAATCTTAATTGGAATGGGCCGACCTAAGGATTGTTTATTTCTTAGGATTCGGATTTGTTGGCTCTAAAACCTATACCCACGTTACGCCCCCAAATAAAATAATCTATCGGTACGTTTTACGGGAAAAAAACAAGGGAGATTTATTGTAAGAATCTAAAGAAGGAAGTTATTTATAAAAAGATCCCAAGAGATTGTGAATGACAAGTCGTGGAGCACCATTGATAAGTGGAGCAGCTGTCATTGACAACTCTTGAAACGTTGTCATAAATAACTTCCTTCTTTTGGATTTTACAATAAATCTCTTAAAAAATAATAGTCATGCTGATCACAGGAGAAATTTGATTAAAGAGAATGTTTGCGTGAATTTCATTATATTCATTATGTCAAATTTTTTAATCATGTCTTATTTTTTATATTCATTTATAATTAAATTATAAATTTTAAAAATAAGATAAATGGCTATATATTATTGAGGAAATCGACATAATAAATATAAGAAATTTAATTTAAGTATTTTTTTATTATTGCTAGAACATTTTTAATGACTACACCACCCATTTTTATCGGCGATTGCACAATAACATAAAACATAATTAATTATTGCTTCATTCTACAAATATAATAATACTTCAAGATACACAAATCTTTTGGGACCTCTCCGCAATGAAGTTTCATTTTTGCCCTTTTCCAGAAAACTTGCTTTCTCAATTCTTACATCGGTAGAATTAACTTCATTAGCTGATGTGTGTGTTTGAGAATCCATTAACAGAAATGAGTTTATGAATTTTAATATAGTTTTACCAATTTTAAAATATTTTTACGGATTTCAAAATGTTTTTTATCTTAATTTACGTACACTGTTAGAAAAAAATGTTCCCAAACATACAGACATTTTCCCTTTAACTTGCTATTTTGTTTATAACAACTAAACCGTAAACACATTTTATCCTGCATCAGATAAATGAATTACGCTATTTATAACTTATTAACCTTGTAACTCGTCACAAGTCTCAGCATGCTTATTTATAATACACAAAATTTGAGAAGTGAGTTATATTGTTTATAGGTAACAAATATATTGATAAGAAACGAGGGTAGTTAAAATGGTATAAAATCCTTCAAAATGAGAGGAGTTAATAAACTATTGAATGTGATCTACTCATTAATAATTTATCTGAATATTTAATTATTTATAGAGTATAGTAGCGTCCTAGGATTCATGGAGCCAACCATATATACATGACAAAATTGTTTATCATTAATGGTTAAAGGATAGGAATTAACTATCTAATGTTACAAGTGAGTTCTTTTCCTACCATCAGGTCATTGACCTTGTTGATCAATTGTGAAACATTAAACTTGTTTGGAACAACGTTTTCAAAAACTAAATGCATGTTCAACAATGTTTTTTTGTAAACGGGTGGCTATGGGGCGAATAGGCGAGAGGAGCAGGGAGGACTGAGGGAAATGATGAATCATAATGGGAAGGGATGGGAAACAAAAGGCATGGGATCAAAAAGAGAAAGGGAACAAAACACAAGCAAATGAATCATAGGAATGAAGTCTGTGTCACTGGGTCTATGAAACCATCTTGTTCCTTTTCCTCTGCATGGAAAAAGCAGAGAGAGAGAGAGACGTCAAACAGAGGTTGGGCTGTCCTGGTGACCCCATGTGACTTTGCCCAGAGCAGCACAGCAGAAGCATGCATGTGAATGTCTGTGATTTCCCAATTCATACTTTCCTCACTTGCCTCCCCCATATCATCAAAGGACCTCTCTTGTAATTATGCCCTCTAAAAAGCTCCTCGTCCCCTCTCTCTCTCTCTCTTGTCCCTTTCACCCTCATCATTCCCTTCCTTGCCCACCCCTTTTCCCCCAAAACATCAATTCAATATCTCACTTCATCTCACTCTCATCTCCATGTTTTGCTTTTATCTTCTTCCATAGTTTTATCCTTCAGTTATTACCCTACATTTAGTGCTTATCCTTAACGTACTCAAACAGAATTGCTTCCAATGGAAAAATATCTGCAATTCAAACAGAATTACCTTCCACAGAAAAACACGTGCGCTTCTCAAATGTAGGTAAATCCTTCCCAGATGAACCATTTAAAAAGTTTTTCCAAGTTCTCTGGTCTACATCCAATTAAAACACCCTACTTTATTTGAATCAATTAACACAATTAAATTAAAATAAACAGCCTTGAGTTAGCATATTGTTAGATTTCACCGTTGAGATGTATCATTTTTCTTCTGTCTCATAACCGATCAAAAGGATTGAAATCTTCTGCTACTGCAGCGTATTATAATTTCATAAAGTGTGGTTCTCTCTTCACTCATTGTTTCCTTCCTCTCTCCAAATATTACTTGTTAGATGAAGATGATTCAGATTGCTACCCAGAGCTGTTCAGTTCAAAGGACCAGTTATGGCATAGACCATCTAAGGAAAAGAAATTACTCTTTACATTAAAGGCCCTATTACATAGTCCTCATCATTAGTTCCCCATGTGACTGCAAAGTGCAAAAAGAACCAAAAATAGAAAATGGAGAGCAGGCTATGCACATGGGGTCACAAAAGGATGATTGAAAGAGACAGAGGATTTGGGGGAAAATTGTCCAATGGCACACGCTGATGCTCTATATATATAACTGGGGAACAATGGGTAAAAAAGCACAACCCAAGTAAAATTAGCTCTACCAAGTTGAATTAAAAACAGGAAATCTCACGATCAATTAACTAAATCCTCCAATCGAACAAGGTTGTAGCTTTTTCCCACGGCAAAGTCTTGCAGTAGATCCCATTTCTGAAAGCAGAAGGCTCCCTATTATCCCACTATGCACCATTCATCGCAGAGTCAGCGAGGTGTGTACTAACATCCTCCAGAATCTTGCCATTTACTTGGGTTCTCTGCCTCTGAGGTAAACAATAGTAATAAAACTGTTATGAACAGATCTTAGACAAGGACGCTGCGATGAAAATGGAAAATGGACATGGGGAAAGGACAAGTAGATTCTTCACCGTACCCTGTCTGCAGGATCCCCAGAATTCCCATTCAATAGCTTGAGGTTCTCTTCCTTGGTCCGGCCATCTCTGTCTTTGCTGCTCAACGGTAGCAACAACGCTACTGCGGCGTTGGACCGGTCCGGTAATTCTGCAATGACAACAAAGTCAGCACAACAGGACATTGCCACTCCACTAAATTAACGGAGGCTTTTTCCAAGGAGAAAACTTCAGTATTGATTTTGTGTATGCTATTCAGGTAATTAGGTCTAATAAGAACATGAAAATTGAAAAGTTTACAGTCCATCAAAATTGAGCGTTTTGAAAAAGTTCATCTCTTTTTGAAGAATCATCTGAAGCAAGCATCTAAGGATCTTTACCCAGGCCAAATGCAAAAGTGTATTGGTGCTCAACTAGGTCAACATAAATGGAACTTTCAGTATTTACCCTATATTGTTTTAGCATCTAACAGATGCAAGCTTTCTCAATGCGACATCTCACTAATTCTCATTTCAGTTTGACAAATGCACTAGATTGGAATGAGGATACAAAATGAAGAACTGCAATGAAAAAGTTTCCACATTTGTGATCGTGGCATTACAAAATCATGACGCTCAAATGTACTAACCTGACAATTTCTTTTCTACAAAAAATACCACCAAATTAACGGTGTACCTGCATCAGATAATAGAAATAACTTAAAAAACGAAATGGCAATTGATCAGATTCTCCAATTGAAGATCAGAGCATACTTCATACCAGGCAACAACTACATCAACTGTGTAATGTTTGCGAGATGCTATTATCAATAGACTCTGAATCACAGCGAGGACGAACCCTAACTGCTTAATAATCCTGCAATGGTTCATCAATAATCACAA
>JANTPZ010010507.1:0-10603 GCA_025593235.1 Vachellia pachyceras | reverse complement strand
TATCTGATCCACATGATGGTAAATCACAAACTAGCTATCTATTTCCATGTGGAGGTGTAGCTATTTCAGGGCGATCTATGGAGTAGTCTATATCAGCTACATCTAACCATGCTAAAATTCTAGCAATCCATGAAGCAAGTCGAGGATGTGTTTGGTTGATGTAATGATACATCACATACGGACAACTTGTGGTTTATCTTTGGGAAAAATGATCTCGACGATCCTATATGAGGATAATGCTGCATGTATTGCCCAACTAAAGGAAGGGTATATCAAAGGTGATCAAACAAAGCATATTTCACTGAAATTCTTCTTCACCAGTGATCTTCAAAGGGATGGTGAAATTGATATCCAGAATATCCGTTCCAATGAGAATCTTGCAGATTTATTCACTAAATATCTTCCAGGTGCAATCTTTCAAAAGCTTGTCTATGTCATCGGTCTTCGCAAACTCAGAGATATCAAGTAATGTCCTCATGAGGGGGAGTCGATACACGCTGTACTCATTTTCCCTCGTCTAGATTTTGTCCCACTGGGTTTTCCTAGAAAGGTTTTTAATGATGCAGCTCTGGATTGTGTATCAATGAATGATGTACTCTTTTCTTTGGCTAGGTTTTTGTCCAACTGGATTTTTCTTAATTAAAATTTTTAACGAGGCACATTCATTATGGACATTCAAGGGGGAGTGTTATAAATGCATTGCAAGAGTGGATGTCCATGACTCTTGATTTCCTAAACCATAACTATTATACATAAATTGTAGTTGAGAAACTAAAGAGGTATTCATGTATATACAAATATTCACAATGTATGTTCATTGATATTAATTGTAATGTTCATTGCTCATGACCCTTGGAGGTCATACTTAGAAGCCTATAAATAGGGCTTTGTACATGACATACAATAGACATCCAAAGTGAATAAGAATTGCTCTCCCATTTCCTCTCATATTTTCTCTTCTCTTGATCTCTTATTTCTTATCTCAAAAGTTCTAATATTTACAACAAAAACCCAAATTGATTCAATAGTCATTTGTTAAGTGGCTGCTCTTATCTCTATTTATAATTTGTATATTCCCTCCAATCGAATATTCTCCAAATTCATTTAATTAAGTCATTAATATCATTATTTTTTTAATTTTCTCATTGGTACCATGCTACCGAACATGAAATTGACCATTGATACTTTTCCCCCACACGTCACATTCATAAAAATAACTGTTTATACTTTATGTCATTCTGAGATTAAAAAAAATGAATTATTAATTATTCAATCATACTTTCATCTTTGATAATTATTTTATAAGAAGACAATTATTAAAAAAATTATACATACAAATGAAAATTAAACTAATTTTCATAATTTATAAATTGATATATGTTTTTTGTCATGATTTATAAACGGATATAAAATCTAATATTATAGCTATACATGAATATTTCAAACAATATATATAATATAAAAATATTTAACTTTTTTATTTTTCTTAAGAAAAAGTAAGATGAGACTGAGATTTATATTAAATATGATGGTAGTATTTATTAGTTCCTTTTACAAATATTTGCACACAAATTAACAAAGAATCGTTTATAATGTGTGTATTTGTAAAATAGGCCTTTTACTAATAGTTATCAGTACGTAGGCCCAAAGCCATCGGCAACACAATTATTATTGTTCCACTTTATGCCATGCAATTTGTTTTTATTATGGATCCCACTATTCTTAAAGCCACATAAACTTTTTCTTGAAAAAAAAAATCAACAAAGGAAAATATTTTATTAAAATATGAATATCTTTTTTTTTTTCAAAACAAAAGAAGACGAAATTGGAATCACCAATTACGTAAGAGTCTATGTTAAAAAATGGTTCAGTTAATTATTTATAAAAAATGAGTTTTAATTTCTCTTAAAAAAGTCAAATCAATAGGGAAAATTTAGAAAATAAATTATAAATATGGTAGACAGGATGAATTAATTTTCCATTACATTCAATATGGCGCACATATGAAGAATGTTTAATTTTCCGTTCACATTAAGTTGATTAAATAGATTATATTTTAATCCAAACCTTTTGATAAAAAAATAGTAAGAAGCATAATTTTTTGTTTTTGATAGAAATAAAACAAACAAAGGAGGACAATGAAACGAATTATAGTGTGAATGGAAATTTAAAAGATGAGAATCAACAAGTTTGAAGGCGCATCATCAAATTTTTTTAAGAAGGTATTATTTCTATTTTATGAAGTGTATATGTCAGCACCATAAAATAAAAAATATGACGTTTTTTGAATTTTATTAATTTCAAAGAGTCTTAAAATGCTTTATTAACGTTCATTAACTTGAATTTACAAGAAGATATATGTTAAAACAAGAAATGGCGGCTGAAAATAATGAGTTATCAATTAAATAAGGTGACATTTTAAATTATTTTGACTTATGGATTTTTTTTTTGCCATCTATTTTGATAACTAAACCATCCACAAGATTAAAAATATTCTAGGTTATTGGACTACTCGTAGAGGGAAGAATACATAAATAAACATGTGCTAAATAAATAATTAATTGCTTGCTGGAAGTACAGAAGAAATAATAATTATATGTATAATTGTTTTATCATCCATAAATTTAAAATCTTGATACAGTCTTTTTTTTGTATTCTAAGAGATTGTTGAGTTGCTTAGACCCAAGAAAGGAGAAAGAGAAACAACGTGCTTTGGACCTATTGAGTGGTTCGTCGTTGATGGGTCACTCAAAGTTCTTAAGCCCATCAGGATCTTTTTCAAATTATTTGATAAAGAATTAATTTTTTATCTAAATACACTGAGGGTGGAATTATGTTAGACGGCTTATCTTTGGTTTGGCTTGTTTACTAGAAGCTTATTTGGATTAACGAATGAAACTACTTTTCCGACGTGATTTATGTTCTATAATATAAGTATATGAGATGAGTTTTATTTCAATTTACGACTCTCTAGTGTTTGTGTCTCCAAATATAAACTACATTATCATTACTTAATAGTTACAGTTAATATATATAACACATAGCATATTGAGAGGCTTTGATGGACCTCAAGCCTATACAAGGTGTTCAAAGCCTATTACTCTAAAAAGATTATGTGCATACTTGGGAATCTGCTGCGAAAGTGATTTTACACAAGTCGGGGTAAGTATGTGAAATTTTTTTTATCTTGACTTTTATGCAACGTAATTTCAACGTGAATTCCAAACAAGTATTATGATATGAGATGAAAGATACTCTAATTTTTTTTCCTTGTTTCCGCTTAGTTTAAGTTATCAATTTTAATTTGTCTGGATTGATAGTATTGGTATTTCAGTTAAACAAAGTATAGCCAATATATCCTCATACTAAAGTATATTTAAGGTAGTTGAAAACTAAATGTGAGAATTTCTTTCGATGAAAAATTAAGTTTGAGTTTACCGGGAGCACCCTTTCCCCTACACTAAACCGTTGGTCAAAATATAGTATATTAAACATGTAAACTTAATCCCTATTGTTATTCATAACTCCAAAGGAGATATGTCCTTGGGAGTTAGCCCTAGGGAAAAAAACACTTTTTTCCTTTTTTGCCAAGTACAGGTATTTTCCTATTAAACCTATTTTTATTTGAGACACTGTTAGACACTAAATATGAACACTTTTTTAAACGTGGATTGAACTTTGGTTGGTAGTCGTAGTACAATTCCATATTAAAATGATAAAAAGATACACCAACGAAGAGTTAAATTAGTGGAATGTGCTAGTTTCTTATAACGTGGAGAATCAAGATTCAAACCTCAGACATTTAGTGTATGATAGTGTCTTGAATATGAATGCAGTAGGAAGATACATGTGTTTAGTAAAAAAATGATAAAATTATGCTATAATCTGGGTTTCATTACAACATGCTAAGACAATCCGAACTACAACCCAAGAGCAGATAACACACTTATTAGTCCTTAAAACCTAATTTGATTGAACGAAAACCCAATCCACTAATATTCTTCATTTTTATTGTCATCAGTAGATCAACCAGCTAAGCTAACCGTGGCTGTAACTCAAAGAAGCAACTAGAGATGGGTTCACTATAAGTACAGATGTAACCTCAAATTCTAATTGGTATTCTGAACCATCAGATATCAACAGATAATCACAGAGCAAGTACTCAAATATGGCATATATAGGTCATGCGTACAAATAACAGGTGAACTTTTGTTGTCAATGACATAAAACCTTAACGTGTTTCGTGTCTCGTGTCAGCCTTCTCTCTCGTCAATCGACACATTGCACCCAATCTTTCCCTCCCAGGACTAGGACGTGAAAGAGAGTGTGCTCAGAATAACCCCCATAACTATTGTGGTTGAGTAGAAGAACAAACTTAAATGATCTAATTTCAAGCACAAATCTTGTGCTTAAAAACAACTGTGTGCAGGTTAAATTGGGTTTTCGGGTTAGCCCACTCCAATAAGCACCTGGGGTGACAACTGAACATCTCAACCTTTTGAAGATTTTGGAGGTTCCATCTGAGTCCATTCTAAAATAAAGCAATCAAATGAAGGTTACATCTCTCCTTCCAGCATATTACCCAAACGGAACATCTCAACCTTCTAACCTTTTTATGGACCATAAATAGGAATCTAACCTGTCTTATGAAATCCATCCTGCAATGGCTACAATGTTCTGGGTACTGGCCTTGGCTTGCCTCTGCTGGCCTCTGGCCCTCAGCAATGCCAAAGCACCAGAACCTACAGCCTCAAAATTACCAACCAAAACACCAGCAGCGCCTTCTAACTTGCCAACCAGAGTTCCTGCTGCAAGGCCAGCCTATTCTGCCGTGCCAGCAGCAGCCATGAAACCCCCTGTTGTGGCAGCAACACCATCCACTTCTTGGAAACCACCAGCAGCAACCCAGTCACCCACAACCTCCAAAGTGCCAGCTGCAAGGCCGTCCTCTTCTGCTGCACCAGTAGCAGCCGCAAAACCCCCTGTTGTGGCAGCAACCCAACCACCTGCAACCTCCAAAGTGCCAGCTGCAAGGCCGGCTTCTTCTGCTGCACCATTAGCAGCTGCAAAAGCTCCAGCTGTGGCAACTAAACCATCCACTTCTAGTAAACCACCGGCAGCAACTCAGCCACCTGCAACCTCCAAAGTGCCAGCTGCAAGGCCTGCCTCCTCTGCTGCACCATTAGTGGCCGCAAAACCTCCTGTCGTGGCTGCTAGGCCTACCACTTCTGCTGCACCACTGGTGGCTGCAAGGCCTGCCTTATCTGCAGCACCATTGGCAGCAGCAGAAGCCCCTCTGGCAGCTGCAAGGCCCTCTCTGGCTGCTGTACCATTGGCGGCTGCAAAACCCCCAACTGTGACAGCAAAACCTCCCACTTTGAGCAAACCACCAGCAGCAGCTCCCACTTCTGCTCCTGTAAAACCCCCAGCACCGAAGGTTGCACCAGCTATCAGTCCAAAAGCCCCGACTCCCAAGATTCCACCATCACAACCACCAAAGAGTCCACCTGTAGCAACTCCCATACTGCCACCACCACTACCGCCACCACTAACACCACCACCAGTTGCTTCACCACCACCATTACCACCTCCATTGATACCTCCAACACCAGAACAGATGCCTCCAGCCCCAGCACCAGCAAAGAAAAAGCCAGCGCCAGCACCTGCGCCCAAGAAGAAAGCACCGATACCATCACCTGTTCCTTCACCATTGATGGCAACACCAGCCCCAGCCCCAGCACCCTTAATAGAGACACCAGCCCCGGCACCTGATGAAGATGTACCAGAACCACCTCCCCACAAGCACAGGAGAAGAAAGAAAAGTCATAAACACAAGCACAAGAAACATCAATTACTCGGTCCAGCTCTAGCGCCAACGACTATCCGAAGCCCCCCAGCACCACCGACAAATACAACAAGCACAACAACTGTGGATTCAGAAGAAGACACAGCACCGGCTCCAAGTCCAGACTTAGTAAGTTATTTAACTGTTAAATATCATTACAATTCACAATTATATTTTCAACTGTTTTACAATATGGAATATTTAGTTCTATTTGTGGACACTCATTGAATTCACAGTATTTTAACCACATTTTCTAAATTTTAATTCAGAGTGGTGCACCGTCAAACTACCACCAGGTGGGCAGTTTGGGAATATGGACAACAACAGGACTTGCTACTTCCATTTTGCTTGTCATCACTGGCTTCATCTGCTAACAAGATTCACTCAAAAGTGCTATTTGGCATGCAAAATATGAAGCGAAGAGATGAATAATGGGATACTACGACTATAGAACATGATGGTGTTATTTCATTCTTTTTCCTTTTATTTTTTAATGTGTGAATTTTTGATTGACGATATTTTCCAAAATATTTCCTTGGATATAATAATGAATATAAATTCAAATAATCTAAATAACTTGGATTTACAATGTAATTATGACATCAAACTTGATCAATTTCTGAGTCTGTGTTGGTTTTCTCCTGGAAGTCATACTCTGTGATGAGGCCAAGATTGTCAACTAATTTGTGATGCTGAAGACATCCTGCGCACTGATAAGATGAACTTCCAATTATTCACAAGAGGATGAATATTTCCACTATATTTATAAAATAATTATGCCCATAAAAGAGCATATAATTCATAAGCATTTAGTACAGCAATCTATTCCTGAAAGTACACTATATTTGAAAATTTATGTCATATTCTAGAAAGTACAAACCATCAGCGGACACAGGAACAGAAGCCGTACACTGAGACAGCTATGTTACTATTTCCCTCATAATAGAAATACAATGAACCTCTAAAACTAAAGTATTCTAATCCTCAATAGACTCATAGAGAAAAACACCCATGATGAGAGAATTATTTGTGGGAAAATCAATGAATTTCACAGTTTTAGATCATAATATGAAATTTACTAATTCTGCATGCATGTTGCACCATAAAAGGAATCAACAGTTAATAAATACCTGAACAAAAATTACTCCTCTTTCATAGGCTAATCGGTTCACAAGTCTTCTTGTTCTTTCACCACACAAGTTGCATGTAAATTCTATAAGCATGCTTCTTCTTGGCAGCTTCAAGTCAATCCTAGCACCCTGCACATCGGACATAAAAAAGTCGTTATAGAATTATTATTATTATTCAATGCAATGCCAAGGGAAATCAGAAATTAATATCAGGAGATAGAAGAAACGCTGGTGGGAATAAAAAGCTTCAAGCCAGAAAAATTTGCGTCAATCTCAATGCTTGAACCATTGTCCATATTAAGAAACAAAATCTGAAGCTCAAAATGATTTTTTATACAAGGAATATCAAGCTATACACTGAAATTAAACAACTTAGAACAATGCTAATTCCTTTTCCTCCTTAATAGTGAACAAATAAATATATTTTCAAAATAAACCACTTGACCAGAAAAAAAACAATTAACTATAACAACATCATATTGATTTTTCTAACAAAATATTATCAACCAAAGTCACAAACCACTTCAGAATGATCTGATTCTGGTTCCGGGCCAGTCGCAGAATCACCATCCACCACCGCGAGGACCTTAAAAGCCTGACGTGAGACCACCGCTGTTGAACCCGAAAATTTCAACCTCAAAGCAATAAAATGAAGTTAGTTTAACAGAACGAACCCTAGAAAAAGGGGTTTTTAGATGGTCACCTGCAATTGGAAACTCTAATAGAAGGAGGTTTCAGCCCAGAAACAGTAAATGGCTTAAAAAAGTTGCAGTGGTGAGATGGAATGGGAGTTGATTTTTTGTCTGCAGAGAAGGAGAGAGAAGCAATGGCTGACGGGAAACGGTAGTGGGTACTTGCCGCCATTCTTCGTTTTTGCCACTGAACTAAAATCAACAATAATCATCATCCTAATATACCAAAAATAAAAAAAAAATCTTGTGTCTGTTTCGAAATTCATGTTTAATTTTCTCAGGAATTTTTGGATGTTTAGTTGCTTACATTTTTTATTTCAAAATCACAAAAAAGTACACAATTCTAGTACCTTTGTGCATTGTGTTCATTCATCGTAAGATTGCAAAAATGAATCGCTACTCGTTTCTTTTATGGAAGGTGCTACTAGTTAAATTATTTTTAGTGGAGTAAAAGCGTAAAATCGATTTGTACATTCAACAGTCCAAAACGCTAAGTTTAGGGGAAAAAATTGCTGGAAAATCATCCATCATAAACACGTTATTCAAAATTTATTTAAGAACCAGACGCAATTGATGTTCAATGGGAGCTACTCTTTTTGGGCATTGTAGAATCTATCCATCACTATTTACAAAATAAAATACATTTCCATATAATCGATGATAGAGAGATTGCATGCGGTTGAAGAAAACTTGTCTTTGTTAAAGAAGAGATGCAATCTCTCTTGAGACTTGTCGCATGTGAATACGATAAATCATATACAAAACTTCAAATGATTTGTCTATGATTGCTCTTTATCGTAATTGGCTAATTACATGAACCAAGTACTAACCTTATTGGTGAATTGAAGGGAGCACTGGTTAATTCCAAGGTTAATTATCTAGAATAAATTTTCATTCTCGTCTCTGTATCTTACATGCTTGTTGTGATATATTTTGTTTATTTATGTAAGAAAGGGAGAATCACGATAAGGTTTACAAATAAGAAAGATAATGTGGTGTTTGACAAAGCTTCTGAATATCCTAAAAACACGTTCAACAATGTTTTTCCGTAAAACGAGATAATCTCCTTCACATATTTACCTCGTAAATGGTAAAAACACTTCTCCACCGCTTTCCCAAACGGACCCAATATTTGAAAAGTTTCAAGGACTTATCAACAAGTGGAAGTTGCTCATTGATAGGTTTTTAAAACTTTTCAGTAATTATTTTCATTGTCTGGAGCTTAATTGTGATTGTTCTTATAAAAAATAGGCCTATTTCAGTATTTTGTTATATATAAACAAAAGGTAGTAGGAAAAAATATATATTTATGAATTTGCTTTCATGGAGCACTGTTTTTGTCTCTTTCATGCAACTGCAAGATTTAGGGAACGAGCAAAAGTGCTATCAATATATAAAAAAATACCCTACAAATTATAAATATTGCTCAAGTTGGTAAGAAGGTGATCCATAATAAATAATATCGTGAAATCAAATTTTACTGTTTGTTATAAATACTTTGTTGATGAATGATCTGTATGTACCTTTGTAACAACTCTTTGAATTTAAATGCATACCTTGATTTCGGTAAGCTTGAATGAACAACTCATTTAAACTTGTTCTTAAAAAGTATATATCAAAAAATAAATAAATTATCTATTCTTTATGATCCATTCAGCCTAAATGAAGTTAATCATTGAAACTTTACTTTCTACAAAGTTGTGTACAAGGGGATGATGCAGCTGGAAGAAGATCAAAAGACTTGAAAGTCTCCACTAAGAACAAAAGCAACCCAAGTTGAAAGTTGATGCATGTTACACTATCATCTTGAATGGGAATAACAACTGTTTCTTCAAATGGAATCAAATTTCTTCAGAAAATGATGCCAGTCAACTGTGACAACGCCATTACTCTTCTTCATCATCCACTTCATGAAAAGGAAGTGGTACTGTTTTGACTGCTCTGAATTTGCCTGCATTATTCAGATGCTCATTCTCCAACCTGTACCAGTTATTGATGCAGTTAATTAGTTAGGTCATATGAAAGGTCTTTTTCCATAAAAGAAGGGCATTTGAGCATACTTTAAAATGATAGTGATGAGTTATTTTAATGTTATAGGCGTTTCCTCCGATCTATATTATAAGTCATCTTTAATTACCCCACTAGAATCAAGGAGAGTTGGTTAACTATTACCTTGGCTGAAAATGAAACATTTTTGAAAAGGGTAATATTTGAAAAAAGTTCATTAATGACCCACTGGGGGTCTAATATTATGGACCAAAAATTTGTTCCAGAAGGCGCCCTATAGGC
Organism: Vachellia pachyceras; assembly: GCA_025593235.1. Classification (NCBI taxonomy): domain Eukaryota; kingdom Viridiplantae; phylum Streptophyta; class Magnoliopsida; order Fabales; family Fabaceae; genus Vachellia; species Vachellia pachyceras. The sequence goes on along the minus strand of JANTPZ010010507.1, from coordinate 647 downwards.
AATGTTTGGGACTGGAGAGAGTACTTTGTATGAAAACTGTTAGAAGTGAGAATGAAGGAAGCTAATTAATGTTACCTGAAAAAATTCCATAACCCTCTTCTAAGAACTTCAAGAACTGCTAAAAACAGGCTTGTTACTCTGTAGTCAACTTTTTCAAAATTTGAATGGAGGACAGTTTGCAGCCATGCAAGCCTCAGAACAAGGTTCAATCCCTGCATAAATTTCCAAACCTTTTAAAGTGTCGTCTTCATCTTTAATAGCAAATGGACCATATTGTGTACACATCAGAAAAGAAATCATGAATTAGCACCACAATGTTTGCTTCATCAGAAGAAAATATCTAATGCTATTTGATTTGAAATCACATTTCAACCAGTATAAAGCTCTTATCATCATCACCATCACCATCTGTTTTACGCTTTTTAAAGCTAGAACATCACTTTAATATTCCAATATGAGACAATACACGTAATAATACTAAACCATAAGATTGTGCAGAAAGAGGCTGATATGTATACAATACCATGGAGAGGTAGTAAATGAATTTTCGACGAAGGATTAATTCATTCCTAAGCCATGGATTAATGGAGTTAATTTGGAGCAAACCCCAGTCCTTCACAAAGTCCCAATACAATTGGTACAAAGTG
>JANTPZ010010506.1:0-10083 GCA_025593235.1 Vachellia pachyceras | reverse complement strand
ATGAACTCTCAATCACTCACGTGACATTTAGTTCTGTGCCTTTTTTAAGTTCTGTTTGATAACTCTCTAATTTTTATTATATTTGAGATACATTTTTTTATATATTTGGAGAGTTATCCATATAATTTTAAAAGATTCTGAATTCAAATTAGTAAATCTATAATTCTGAGTTTAAATTAGTAAATCTAAGATTGTGAGTTTAAATTAGTAAATCTATCAAATGATACATTATCTTAGAAATTGATCAAATCGTACATGATAATAATAATTTAAAGTTTTTGGAAAATTTTATTTTATCTCCTTTTATTTTATATTTTGTTATTATTTTTAGGAAGTTAGGGAAAGATAATCTTGAAAAATCAAGAGATAAAAAGAAAGATTTAAAGAATATATCTATGTTATATAAAAGAAAAAAAAGAAAGAAAGAAAGAAAAGAGGCGAAAAAAGAAGGCACGCACAGAACAGAAGGCAATATATATATATATATATATCCAAGGAGGGGGCTGGAGATTCATTCACGTGGAGAAAGCAACAAGCGCACTAATTCCCCATCATTATCAATTCCTTCCCTCTCCAATGTGTTTGTGTTTGAGAACTCTGTTGAAAGAATGGATTTTACAGATTCTAAGGTATTTTGTGGATTTCGAGATGGTTTTATGGATTTCAAGATGGTTTTTATAGATTTCGAGATGGTTTTTACAGATTCCAAAATAGTTTTATCTCGGCTTACGTGCACCGTTTTGGCAACGATCTTGCCAAACAAGCACTATATCATCACGTTCTCCAATATCTCTCTCTTTATGCTTTATCACTTTTTTCTCCATTAATCCTACTTTTCTCTTTCCATAATCATTATGGTTACGGCCTTCCCAAAATTCATTCTTACGTTTGTTGAGACAAAACTCCTCTCACATATTTATCTCGGAATCTGTGATCATTCTCCTACCGGCCTTTCCAAACAAGCCTATCATCACCTTTTTCTATCTTTTATTCATCATCTCTCTCACCATAATCATATTCTCTTTGTTCTCTTTTCAACATTTTTCATGAATGAATCTGGTTTGACCTAAATGATGAGTGGCTAAATCTTAGTGCTTCTTGAAAATGAGATCTTAAATTGAGTTCTTAAAATTTATTTGGGGAGTTATTTTTATTCAATATTTTACTTTGTTCATTATTTTGAATTCCTAGTTTTAAGATTGATTGTGTATAACTTTGTTCTTGATTAAATATTGTTGTGGTTGTTTTGGATTATTTTTGCTTGTTTGATTTTCATCTCTATATTTTTCCAATTGATTTCATGAATTTATATGTGCTTCAATGATCAATGGTTCATACAATTTAATTTAATAAATTTGAATGTCGCGATAGTGCATCTATTTAAGGGAAACAATCACATTAATTTAATTCAATTCACGCATCAAATGGTATTTACATAGTATTTTTAAGCAACAGCTGCAAATGCGATAGTAAAAGTAGATATTGATTAAAAATATTAGACTCGATGCGATTATTTGGAGTTTTTCATTAGATTTGGTGTTTTTAAAACTCCAATTATTTTAATTGAATAAGGATAGTCAATTACTCGTTTCTAAGAGCATCTTTTATATTTATATTCCAACCCAATTTCATTTATCCATTCTTATTTTATAAAAAATCTAAAAAAATAGTAGTTTATGATTTATTTTCCTGGCATGCAATTAGTGATAATTAATAAAATTAATTTCTCAAATCAACCTCATATTTTATTACATTTTAGGCTCTTAGCTTACCTAGGAAAATTAAATTAAGACTCCTTGGTCAAAAAACGACATGAGTATTGCACTCTACTGTAATTTTTGATAAAAAGTTATTTTGCATTTGATCTCAACGAGTAAAGACGCGATCAAATCACTGTTGTTTCTCTTTTCTTTGCCTCTAATTTTAGAAGTAGTGTTAACAACAACAATTATAAATCATTGGTTTTTCTTTTCAAAAATCATAAATATAAAAGCCTTTTGATCTAATTATATGCTAACTGGTAACTGCTGCTTTCCTATTTGGCAAAAAAAAAAAAACTGCTGCTTTCCCTACAAAAAGATGCTATGATTGTTATTTTGTTTTATATGATTGTCATGCATCAAGAAAGCCACAAAAAATCTTGCCCACGTTTTTTTTTTATGAAAGGGTGAAGCTCTTTTCGAGGTTTTTATTGAATGAATGAAAAATCTTGCCTGCTTATTGAATGAAGCCACAATTTTATACCATTAATGAATGAAAAATTAAGTCTTCATTATTATTTAAAAATATATGAGCTCATGTTCCATGCTATCAAAAATGGATATGTATTTCCTACCAACACTTAAATGTGAATTATTAGAGTTGCAACTGAATTACATGTGGTTTTTGTAACTCTCAATTGAAACTTGAGTTGAAGGATCGAGTAAGACCTACGAATAAAGCAATGAAACTCAAGTTACACTTGGCAACTCGAGTGTCAAAGTTGATGCTCATTCTTACTGAAAAATCGAGTTGAAGCAATTTTTTAGCATAACTTCCAGCTAAAACTCAAGTTAGACATTAGATGAATAAATTGTGAGATGATATAATAACTCATAATGACCCTGTATGGGAATTATTATGGGGGAAGTCAAATGCACATTTAACAGTGTTTTTCGTAAAATGAAATAATTTTATTCATATATTTACCTAGACTTGTGTAAAAATACTTTTCTACCCCATTTTAAAAAGGGTCCAATTTATAATACTTTTCTACCGTATGGTAGAGCACACTCTAGTTTGTACAGAGAGAGAGAGAGAAAGGCAAGCACTTTTGGAGCTGACAAAGGCCTTGTGGATGACTTTGGCATTTTATCTTCATGGGATCCACATGGAGACTCTGATTGTTGCAACTGGTGGGGAATTCTGTGTAGCTAGCAACCAAACAGGCCATGTTGTGGAGCTGGATCTTCTTGCTCGTGATTTTGACAAATTAACCTTTAAGAGGTGAGATTAGTGCTTCTTTGGTGGAACTCCAACATTTGAATTCTTTATATCTTAGTCGGAATGATTTCCATCTAAACCCAATCCCAGAGTTCCTTAGTTCTCTTGCTAATTTAAGAACCCTTGATCCGGAGCATGCTCACTTTTATAGTGTTGAAATTTTCTGATCAGTATAAACTTTTAATTAATCTATCACACATTAAGTAAACTCAACCTTTAGGAGATTGAACATTTTATGGTGAATTGGTTTTCAACTCAATATATATATAAAACGTCTTCCACCTTTCGGCTCATCGTTTCCCGGCTCCAATATGGCTTCAAACACAAAACACTGTTCATAAGGATTTTTGGGCTGGGTGCATCCTCCACTAATCTCTCTTGCTTGGGTCACTGTCTCTGCATCGAATGCATCCAGTTTCCAGAGCAATTTCAAAATGCTCCCGCCACAAATTTTAAATTGCTACGCTCATCTTTCACTTGCCACGAGGACCCCTCTTCCAAGGCGTTCTGGAACACGAAATCTGAGCTCTCTTCCCTTATCCTGCATGAGGACCCTTATCCTGGAATCTCTCCTCTTTCATGAAGCCGTTCTCTTCCCGGGGAAGCGAAGGAAACGTCGGAATGGTTCTCCATTAGATAGCCTCTGGTACTGAAAGATAAGGGAAAAAGGTTTAGGGTCGGTGTTCGTCTGTCAGAGTTAGAGAGTGGGGGGAGGGAGAGAAGACGACAAAATTTCATTCCCAATCTTTGGTTGGGTACTTTGCTGGAGAGAAAAGGGTTTGGGGTCGGAGTCGAAGTCGAAGTCTGAGATAGAAATTTTAAAGTCGACCCTTGTGTTTGAAGATGGACCAGTGCATGGCTCGGCTTCAGGAACTTCAGTGCACTGTGACCAGTGGGACGAAGTTGGTGTCAGGGGTGAATCTCAAGCCATTTAATGTCAGAGGTACTTAGTTTCTAACCGTTGACGCTGATTTGTCATTGCAGAGTTATTCCCAAGACGCTCATGCCTTGAGAGGTATGTCTGCTTCAGCCAAAAGCTTAAGGTCTTTTTCCTTATCATGATAAAGTATTACACCTACAGGTATTTCTTTATTTATTTCCTTTTCATCGAGGATCAGACCAAGTTCCCCCGTTTAAATGAACTTCTGATTAAGATGATAACTGAGGTGTAATAAATAAAGAAGGAAGGTTTGATAACTGAGCTCAGGAAATAGTTAAGGGTTTCAGATGATGAACACAGAGAGCTTCTTACAAGGGTAAATTCTGATGAAATTATCCACCAGATTTGGTATAGTGTTTCTTTCAATACCTGCTACGATGTATTTTCATCAGCCTGAGCTTCGATTGTGTTGTAAAGTTTGGTGCATCTTCTAGAGTTTGTTTAGGTGGTTAATTGTGTTAATGATATTTATTGTTTTATTTTCACACTTTTTCACAAATTTGCAAGCATGTGGGGATTAACATGTGGCTTTAATGGATTGCTTTTTTACTTGGGCTTTCTCAAATATTTCATAGAATGTTATACTTTTTTACAGTAAGAAATGGTGAGAATCTCCGTAGAGCTTGGTTTGGTTTTTTTCCCACATGTAGATGTGAGTCGAAATTTTTTTCTTTATTTTTTAAGAATTAATCTGTAAATTGTGAAAATGAGTTGTGGGAGAGCTCAACCTCTCCAATGGTCAAAATCTGATAGAATCGCTGAAAATTTTTTAATTGCGAATGAGAGATGGGCTTTTGAAAATGTTCAAGGGGTTTCTCCCCAAGGTACTGATTGGAATGGATAGCAGGTAATTCATTACTGACAACCATGTATAAGAGGCAACTACAAACCTTTTACTTCATGCTTGCAAGGCTAGAAGTGAACCTAAAATTGCTATCCCTACTTTCTTATGTTGAAACTTTTGAGCTTCAACAATAGAAACATGGATACAAAGGAACATCCTGGTAGGTAACATCATCAACCTATACTATAAAACTCTTCCACCCAAGCAAGTTATCTGATGGATTTACATGATGGATTTTTAGTTATATGGATTATTAGAGTCAAGCAATTTATCTGTCCTATTTCGTTGTACTTGATTTGCATCGAAGTATAGTCTTTTCTTTGTCCAAAATGGGTCCTTCACATACTTGACTGCTTGATTCTGTTGTTTTATGAGTATAATTCTGTTGTTGGCGGGGCTGTTCCTTTACAAGATGTATCGCAGCCATCTATACCCTCTTGGTTTTCTCCAAGAACACTAAATGAAATTGCTCCTTTTGTGCCAATGATGATTCCACCTGTTCAAGAGGTTTCTTCCCAAGGTTCTGATTGGAATGAATAGCAGGTAATTCATTACCGACAACCATGTATAAGAGGCAACTACAAACCTTTTACTTCATGCTTGCAAGGCTATAAGTGAACCTAAAATTGCCCATCTACTTTAAGCTGTTGATGAAATGATTAGTAGAATTTAATATTCTGAATTCCACATCCATTCCACCTCCCCCTATTCCTTTCGTTTTTTATCAATAGGTTGGGATCAGAGGATGCAAGTAAAGGATCAGGGGAATGTTGTTGCTGGAAGCAAGAAATATGGCATACACCTTGCTCATTTTTACAGGTAACCAACATCACCAATTGCTGCTTAAGATGATTTTTTAGTTTAGGATAGAACAAAGGCAGTGCTTTTGGTCCCATAATGTGTGTCAAGATGGAATTTTTGAGATTTTGGGTTTACCCCTTTACCTTCACTTTAAAAAAGAACTCTCTAAGTGATTCACAGGCTTTTCTGGCTCCGACAAATGCAAGGACTAACAGTTGGATGAGCTCACCAATACTTAAAACCACTTTATGAAGTTGTGTTGATCAGTGCGTAAGGTTGATATAGTTTGGGTGGATCTGAGTGCATTGTATGTGCCACTTTTGGATATATTCAAAAAGTGGTTTTAATTGAAACTTGAATTAATCAATGCCAACGGGCAGATGTTTCTGAGTTGCTTTATAATTCTGTAGAAGACGACAGTTCATTTAATTTTTTTTTTTTTGCATAGAGAAACGAACAGTGTTCTGAACACCCTTGCTAAGGAAGCTTATGACATGGGTTCTACTTTTTGTTACCGCCATCTCTCCCTCCCGGGGTTTTGAGCAATCCAGTATTATCTTTCATTAAAAAAAAAAAGTAATGTCGTTATTGGATGCGTGTTTACAACATTCAAGTGACCTAGGTATTCCTCCTAAGCTATCTAGTTTGCAAAAACAAAAAAAAAAAAAAGGTTAAATTTGGATCCATTAATAAATTATCTTAATTAAAACATCTATAAAAATCCTATCAAATTGAGGTGCACTTATAAATGAGTTGAAAAGGAATATGGAAGCAAAAATAGTTTTCCTATCAAAATGTCATCCTTGGCCCGTTGGCCGTATATCATTTTACTGTAAAAATGTGTTAAGTTTCGAAAGAACATCTCAGGCCCCACATTTCGGTCGCTACTTGAAGAGCTAACGGCATGCAGTAGAAAAGCACATTTCCAAAAACACTTTCTTTCAAAAAGCACTTTCTAAAAGAAATACTTTCCAAAAAAACAGTTGCGAAGAAACACTTTTTGAGATAGAAATACATTTTTAAAAAAGCTCTTTCCAAAAGAAATATCACGTCATAGAAAAGAATACCATGGGAAAGTATTTTTTTTTTGAAAAAGCACGTTCTCTTTTCTTTCCTTTTAAAATTAGTGTTAACAATAATTATAAAAAATCGTTGGTTTTTCTTTAGAAAAATCGCAAATAAAAAATCAATGGTTCTCTACAAGTTGATACTTTACCTTGGATTTCTATTGATCAATCCAATCTATATGAGCTCGACCCCAAAAAAGCACAATTTGAGCCTCAACACTTAACATTGCAAATTTAAATAAATAAAAAGAAGAATGGATAATAATGTAATAAACGAGTAGAGCTTTAGCTACACACACTTCTCTACCAATTTATTTTTATATTGTGATATTCACTAATTGCTTCCTTCTTTGATGAGGAATCATTTTGCGTCAGCCTATTAACTATATTATCCCATCTTTAAGGCTTCATCAATATATCCTTTAAAACTCTTCCACCAAGTCACTGTTCACAAGGGAGATTTTTAAATTTCAAAACGCCCGCCATTTTGACATTGACCAAGACCTTCTGTCTTTGACTTTCTCTGACTCTCTCATCCCCCTCTCCTAGGTTTTGGTTCGAGATATGGCTTCCCACTTCCTGTTCGAAGCCATCAACGCTGATTCCACGCAGTATTACCGAGGCCTGGATGTTCTCACCAACAAAGTTCCACTCTCGGACCAACAGGGTATGCAAATTTGTTGATCCCATTCATGAAGGATTTTGCTTCGATTTCCCTATATCTGGTTCATGCATTCTTCGCTGGTCGATTACAATCGTTGTCGAAGCCTTTATTCTAGGGTTTTTCCAAAATTGTTTGCCCCCTAATGGCCATCAGAGGCTTCGATTTTAAGTTGCTGAAGTGCAGAACAGATCGATGACCAAAGCTCAAATATAACAGGTTTAAGACTTCATTGAGCGCTGAAACCACATTGGTGACGTTGAGAAGAATGAATTCGAAGGCAGTTGTCGCACGGCTATGAAACTTGGAGGCCGTTGGTTAGACGGGGGCAAGGAAAGGGAAGCGAAGTGATGGAGAAAAAGTGTTGTTTGCAAATAATGTTGATTAGGATGAGACTTTTTTTTAAATAATGTTGGTGGAGAATGAGTGTTATCAAGTAAATAATGTGGTGTCAGTTAAAAAAAAGTAAAGAACATATGTGAAATGATTTTCGCAACCTTTCTCTCTACTCGCTCTTATGAGTGTGTGTCAGAGCGATGTGATTGAATAAAGAAGGAAAGCTAAGCTCGCTATTATACAACTTCCGTCAAACCAGAAAATAAAAGCCCAACTCCCAAGTTGTTAATCACAAAAAAAGGTAAATAATGTGGTGAGGAAGACGCTGGAGAAACCGTGAGAGGGTGCTGTTTTTTGTTATGCTTTTTTGATATTTTACTGGAATGAATATTTTGATATTGTAAATAACAATTGTTAGATAATAGATAAATAATAAATATATGATTAGTTTGATAATTGTTACTTTAAGTAATAGAATTTACTGTTTAGATTTTAGAATTTTTAATTTTGGATGATGTGATTATGCCTATATGTGTAAGCTTTATTTGTTATTTTTTTTATTCATCACCGGTCTGACCCTGGTTTGACTCCGATCTAACCCACTGACCCTTAACCCATTACTTTATCCAGTTTAGTCACCGGTCCGAGTTCCTGTACCTTGACATGCATAAATCATTTGAGAATGAGTGGTGATGGTTTTTCATTTTTCAAAACCCACATGTAAACCTCAATGATAAAACATGGGCTAATAGTAAATATACATTCCAATAATAAATTTAGGCAATTGAAAATGTTTAGTCGTTAATGTATAATGAGTGCATAGGTTTAATGCATGCATGGAATGAAGTAGTATGGAAATTTTATTTGTGGAATGCAATTTGATGTTTGTAATTCCGAGTGGTAAGTAAAATGCTTTTAATGTAATTGCATATTATTTAGTTATTTATCAATATAGTCCATAGTTGTTGTTTACTATTATATGTTAACTTTTTTGTTACTCCATTAAATGTTAATTTGATTGTGACACAATGTTGAGATCAGTTATGTAAATATATTGTGTTTACGGTGATGATGATGTGATATCTTTTTTAAATACAATGAAAATAAATCTACCTGCGCATCGCGCAGGGAAGTAAAATCTAGTTATGTAATAATTGTAGCGCGTTCTGGAAAAGCATCCTATGTCCATTGTGTCTCATATTTGGGTCCTTGCTTGATCAGCTAACGGCACAAATGCAAAAGCTCGTTTCAAGAAACATTTTTTTAAAAAGCGCGTTTCAAAAAAATTTTTTAAAAGGCACGTACAAAAAAGTACTTTAAAAAAATAAATAAATTTGTGTCGAAGCATCGAACACAACCAGCACTTTTGTTTTTTAAACATACCTGGCTTTGCTGTTAGTTCATAAATGATAAGGGGGTGTTTGGGAACATTTATTTTTTCCTTTTTTTCTCGTTACACATAAGTCGGGGCAAAACTTCTCTCATATACTTATCTCGATTTGCGTGAAATCAGGTTTCTAATGAATTTTCACAACAGTTGCAAATAGGAATTTTAGCCATTAAATGATAACTATATTTAAAACTTCTAAATCTACAATTTTTAAATTAATATTTACAACTCTTTTTGCATAAAAATTTACCGACGGATCTAACTAATTGTTTTTATTTTAAAGTTGTGAGACCTAATTGTCATTCTCCTGGAGACTTTCCAACAAATAAAACTAAAAAAAAGTAGAGGGCTAGAACATCCAGTTATGCACAACACTGGCTCCATGAATAATATACAACATCTTTTGAGATAGAAAATAATTTTCCTATTAACAACAATTGTGTTAGAGACACTGTCAAACATTAAATGGTGGGTAGCTTATCTAGTGAGCATTCAAATTTTAGTTCATCACATTGCAAAGAACTAGCCTCTTCCATTAAATCCAATCATGTTAATGTTTTTTTTTACTAAACATAGGTGTCATACTATTGAAAACAATAGTATTTAGATAACTACAAGTACTAAATGTGTGCATATCTGCAGGGATTTGAATCTTTTTTTTTTTGGTAATCTAAGGCAGATTGGGCCTTTGGCTCCCACAATTCCCTCTGGTATCCGGCGCTTTTTGAGTAGTTGCAGGTTTCTCAGACTGAAGTGAAAAATTTTTCTGAAACAGCGTGCGGAGAGGTCAGATCAGAACATTTGTTTCATGCTATTGGCTGGAAACTACTTATTTGAGTAGATGAATTGTGTTTGACCTTCATAATTTACAGGTTACACGCTTGAGGCTTTTAGGGGATCACGTGCATTCAACCCGAATTGCTTTTGTGGAATTTGCAATTGTAAGTCTTGAACTACAATCAAACTGGCTCTAATACTTTCCTGGAAAACAGTTTCTGTAATCATAAATGTGTTCCTCTGTTTGTGTTTGTTCTTATTGCAAGTCATATGACCTTGATTTTG
>JANTPZ010010504.1:0-13493 GCA_025593235.1 Vachellia pachyceras | reverse complement strand
AGGATATGTTTCAATGAATTGATGTTTGAAATCCTCTTCATTTACACATGGGAAAAATTTCATTAAAAATTTGGTAAAATATTTGGGGTGTTACAGTTATACTATAATGGAAAGGAGTTTTCGTTTCTTTGATCAGACTACTCAGGGATCGAGAAAGTAATGGTCAGTAACAGGAGGATGACATCATACATGCCTCATCCTTAACCAAGATATCGTGTGATTGCATGAAAGGTTGCGTTGTGTTAAAGATTTCCATATGATTTGGGTAGTCGCAATGTCTTGTTAGAGTCCATTTGTAGCTTGTGGGCTATTACTAAGTCGCAATATCTTTTGAATTTCGAATTTCAATATTAATAAAGATTAATCTTGAATATCTTTTGAGATTTAGATTATCAAAATTAATAAAAGATTAATTTTGAATATCTTTATCAAATTCATATTTTCAAGATTAATAAAAGATTAATTTTGAATTATGATGCACTCAATGAGTTCTATAAATATGATGACTTATGAGCGAGAGAGGCAAAAAAAATTCAAATTTGATTTTGAGCCACAGGAAAACTAGAGAGAGAGTGAGACGTGAGAAACGCTAGCACGCTGCTATTGTTGAGAACTGTTCGCGTGGATACTGATAGAGGGAGACGATTAGAAGCATTGACTCCTTGAGATTGTGCCAAGAACGCAGAAGAGTTTGAGAAGGCCATGGGTGTTGAGAACTGAAAGATATACAAACGCAAAGGAAGCTGTGAAATTAAGAAATGAAAATGTATTATACTATTTCCTCGGTCTAAATACCTTTGGATTCATATGTGGGATTAGATAATTTAAATTTGTAATCGTTTCTTCCGCTGTATGTATGTTCTAATCCCAACATGCTTCCCCTCCCTTTAAATTTATCCTCCAAAAGTAATTCTATTCCTTGTAAGGCAATTGTTATATTGTCTTTCTCTTGTATTGTGTATTATTACCTATGCGATTTATTTAAGAAGTAATAATTCTCAGATATTTATGTGTTCCTTTTATTGTTGTTTTGCCTATTATTTATTAACTGTTATTATATATAGTAGTTTTAGCTTATTATATTATTAAATTACTTCTACAAATTTATTTTCTAGTATTGTGATTTTTGGGTATAATCAATTACGCTTTATAAATTAGGCTTCCGCAATAATTGGTATTAGAACTAGATTTTCTCTGAGTATGCTTTATGGTTGCAGCATAGGTTGATCTTCCACATCATGGAAGAATTACTTTAGGCTTTTTGTATTAGCAGCTATTAAATATTTGAAGTAGAAATGGCGGGCAAAATTGATGAGCGATCATCAAGTGTTGACAATTCATAGTTAAGATTCTCATTGGCAAGAAGAATTATGTCAAGTGCGAGGTATTCAATTGAAATCTTTGACAGATCGGGACACTTTGGGATGGGGCAAGGGATGGTTCTTGATGTCCTTTTTCAACAAGGAGTAGAACTTTTGCTCTAGAAGAAAGGAAACCAGATAGATGAGAAGAATTGGAGGATCCTCATTTTCGACCGTACATTTCCAGAGAACAGAAATATCCATACACAAAGGAAACTTCTGCCTGTAAGCTGTGGAAAGCATTAGTGGAAAAATTCTTAAGGAAAAAGCAGTTAGAATAAGCTCTACTTGATGAAAAGATTGTTTCGCTTCACTTATGTTCCTGGTACCAAAACAAATGAACGCATCTCTAACAAATTGGTGACTGATTTGCAAAATATGGATGTGACCTTTGAAGATGAAGATCTGGCCATGATGTTGCAAATTGGTGACCTTTGAAGATGAAGATCTGGCCTTAGTTTCACCCGCTGGCATTTTAATTACTACTTTAATCGGCTCATTAGCCGATCAGGCTTTTAGTACCTTCACCAAAACAAAACTTTAACTACAGATGCGATACTCCACATTTTATCGAAATATTTCACATGATACCTTTTTTGTTAGTTTTTTTTACATGAGGTGTCTCGGAAATAATTTTAATTTCCTCTTGAACAAGTGAAATAGTTAGTTATTGTCAACATGTCACCTTTAATTTTTGTACAAAAAACTGCTTTAGTTTTTGTTTCAACGTGCCACGGAATACCTTCACAATTGCTACTAGCTTTTAATTACGGTAAAATAAATAATGAGGGGTCAGGTGAGAAAATGGAGTCGAGAATTGTAGCCATCAACAGGGATAAGTGGAGTTTCATTCATTTGCATTTGGGCGGTGTGATGGGCATTGCAATAATGAGGCATATTTGTGAACACTGAAACAAGTTTTTGTGCAGTCAAGGTCGATTGCTACAAGAACTACATTCTTGGAGAACAATGAAAGAAAAAGCCCTTGGCACGGGTCGAAGAAAGAGATGCTCCATAAGCACGAGTTGACCTCCCAAAGCGAATCCCACGCGAGCAATCATTCATGCACAGCCTACACGTCCATGAATAGAATCGTTATGCTTTTAATTTGGTTCCAATTTGACCGATAACAATGTCTACAAACACTCAGAATCAATTAAAAAATTATTTTCATATAAATTGAGACAAAACTAATTCCATACCCCACATTTCGCAGAATCACTTAAAAAAATTAACTCAAACAAAACCAAGGTATAACTATATACACCCACTTCCTAAGTTTGAGCTATTGTTGAAGTGAAAAAGCAGGAAACTTTTTTGTTTGTGAGAGACTAATAATCATGTTCCAGGAATGCCGAACTAGATGGACTTCTAGACACGTAATTGTTAGATTTGCATGACATATAACTCATTAAAAAACAATGGGAAGGGAAGGTCAATCACAGATAGACTCCTGAAGGACGACGAGTCCATATTCTACTAGTTTTCAGTGGGATGAGGCATTATCCTACATTAAAGGAGCAATTTTATCAACCATGTACGTTCCGTGAGATGAAGCAGCTTAAATATCAGGCATTTTTTTTTTAAAAAAAAAAAGAAGAAGCGACTCATTTAGATCAGTTACAAATTGCGATTTTCGTGAATTTTAAGACGTCAAGTGGATTAATCGCTTCAGGCTGTTGGAGCAGGACATTAGAATTGGGATACAATAATACTCAATCAATGGGCACATAATCAAACTTATCTTCTAAATTAAACAAGCTGATCAACTCAACGAGTAGTAATCATGCTAAAAGGGCCACAAGTTTTCTTTCTTGTATCCTCTGCACTACATGACTCATCACTGTTTATGTTGGTCAACTGATAGTTTCAACACGGAGAACAAGGAATTTTATCAAAGCACTTTTGCCTAGTTCTGTCCATAATCGTTCAAAGTCATTTGACATCACCGGCAAATATCCAAGTTTCGCCTGTATTCAATGGTAGCTAGTGGATTTTTCATATAGGCTAGCATCGCTCACACATGGAACTGCAATTCTACGCATATACCGATTCTACCGAACGCCATCATGGTTGATGCGACATTCATATAAATGTATGCACCCAAAGGTTGCAATCCATGTGAAAATCCGTTGGTGCAGAAGAATAGAAGGTCCTGGGCAAAATGCTTATAATCTTTCCAGATGTCATTTGGTTTATCACAAGTAGATTCGTTTAATAATTGCAGCAACAAAACTCCGATCACATGGATATTTTCGAATTAAACCAGAAGAATTATTTAAAGTTTCTAAATAAGTATATTCCCGCACGTAATCAAGAACAAAATGAACGGGGTCCGCGTTGTTTTGAAGGGCGTCAGGTGAAAGTTCAGACTAACAAGCTAAAAGCTACTACTCAATCCACTTCATGGACAGATTAGGATAAATTCACGGGCAGTTATGATTTTAGTTGGGAACCTATCATTAGAAAGTACCTCACCGCAGTCATGTTTGTGTGATTAAACCTTTTCAAGCCCCAAAGCAGAATTTTAATCTTGCAAAAAAAAAAAAAGGACCTCACCATTAGAGCAGTACCGAGAAATAAGGAGAATAAGTGGCCAGTCAAGATTGGTAATTTGGCATCGACTACTGAAAATGTGAATATGTTCGACCCATAGCTGATTAAGAGATGGTAATAAATAATGGTAACTCTAATTTTACAATTCGATCAGCAGTCATTTCTAATTTTATCTTTAAACTCACAGTGAAGATCTTTACATAATTAGTTACAGCTCATATTGAAATAAATAAGAGAATAGGAATTCTCATCTCTAAAATCTAGATTCAAGGGTCAATTCAACAAAAAGACAAAATTCTAGATGCAAGGGAAAATGCTAAGGAAAAAGGCTACAAAGCCTAGAGCTATGCAATTATGGGATACATGACTTATGAGAAGTGATACGATGCAAAAAGCAGAGTTCAAGATTCAAGATGCTTCATTTATGGTATAGTGGGATGACACTAAATCTACGAGCATATCCCCCCACCAACAATGATATGCTTTAACAATGAAAACACACGAATAGAAACCTCATGGCGCATAAATTATAGAAAGGCAGCAAATCAAAACTATGTACAACCTAATTTAGTTGCTAGCAGAAGTTAACCAATAAAAAATAAGATAGATATCATAAGGAACTAATGATAGAGCAGAATATAAGCAAAATTACAGTCTACTCCGCGATCTATTCACTAAATTCCATCGGAAGCAGAATCTATGCTCCACAACATAAGCCTGATACCTAGTTATACATACACACTCCTCCCATCCTAAATGCAAGACCTAGTTTGGAGAAGTAAATATCTATATACATACAAATTTATATGAAAACTAAGCCAACCATGAAACAGCTTTACCAAGAAAAAAAACAAAAAAATATTTCTGATAGGTTCCAGAGATGGCAACTAAGTAACCTAAGTCCAGCAGAGAATCATTCTAACTATCAACAATGAACTGATTGCAATACGCAATGTCAGATACTCTCAACCTAGAAAAATAGGGAAGCGGGCATAATTCCCATGTGACTGGATAGTTTTCATTTTTCAGCACCAGGTTCAGAATACACAAAAGTTTTGGCTAACATTTGAAGCAAGGCCAAGCAGGATGTCCAACTTTTGTTTACCAAAATCAGTTCAAGTACAACATCAAGCAAGTCAATTGTTCCAGAACCTAGTAGATCCACAGGATGAAGAAGCCGTCTAATCTATCTAAGAAATCAAGACTTGTCAACATGAAATTTCCCTTCAAATGCCCTTAGCAAACCAAGTAATCTTTTTCTGAGGACGCCCCTACAATAATTCCTGACAAATAGATTTGCCTTCCTGTTCTTCCTGTTTTCGCATATTTAAAGTTTAAATTCTAAAATATCCATTCTAAAGATTTCAGACTCGGATCTCAGTAATAGTTTGGGCTACTATTTGCAACATGGCTATGCAGAATGTCAAAAGCTAAATATGGGGTACTTGTATGGTAAATAATAATTTACACAAACAGAAATACGATAAAATAACAATTAATGGAAGATGATTACTTACAAAAATTCTCATTGTTGATTTCCAGCCCCACGCCCTCCTTGGGTTTGCTGCTGCTGTATTTGGAGGAGAAGACTGGCAGCAAACTGTAGTGTTGACTGGTACCTCTGGTTTTTATCTGCCTCCACTTCTGATGATGTGCCCTGACTACCTCCTTGGAGAGCAGATTGAAAATGCTGGTTTGGAAGCTCTGTGTTCACTTTGTCTGCAGAATATGGCATAGCACTTTGTTGCTGAGAAGGGTTAGCACCATGAACTTGATTAGATGAGGAAACAGAAATATTAGGGTTCTGAAAAGCCTGAGAACTATATAAAATAGAGGCATCTATTCCCTGCGACACTCCATAGCCTTTCTGAGAGCTGGAGCAGACTTCGACCTGATATGGTTGATTCACAGGGAGGGGTAAAGTTACTTGTCCGCTTTGAGAAGGCATCAAGAAGTTAGTCACGGGTCTAGATGAGCTGGCAACCTGCTGCTGTAAGCTGGCAACAGCATCTTGGATATTTGAACTTCCAGGCACCACTTGACCAGGTTGGCTATAAGTAGATGATAGTGGATAAGGTTGTAAGTACGTACTCCCAGCCTGTTGAAGGACATGACTGGATGGATCTGCAATTTGATGGTCCTGTTTCCATACATGAGATTGGTTTCCGTCAGTGGGCATAATTGGAGGACATGTAGATTTCATAGCTGAGGAACCTACTGCCGACTTGAAACCATCTGTGGCAGATGATTGTGTTGTTCCAGGAAGCAAAGAGGCTAGAGTGGCAATAAGCTCAGGTGTTAACGTAACACCAGGTTGGGTCACTGCAGCAGTATTGCTAGAAGTATAATCTGAGGGTACGGACTGAACTAAAGAGGCAACACTTGTAGCGGGATAAAGTGGCTTTGAAGGAACTTTAGACTCATCATGCAACAATCTATTGTAATCCATTGGCAAAGTTTCTTCCTCCTTTGCAGGGATCAGACCATAGTCCACTTGAGAAGGAGAAGGAACCTGTTGCCTATCAATATACTGAGTTGAAGGTGTAGACAAGGGAAGTGGCTGTTGCAATGACGCAACACTAGGCATAGATGGAAACTTAAGAACCACACCATAAAGACGTTCAGGCCCTGCAACTTTTAAAACCTTCGTCAAGAAATCAGATGGAGGCACTAAGAATAGAGTTGTACCATCCACAAATTTGGCAACACCAGCACGGTTTTTAGCACCAAGGTAGCGAAGAAATTCAGTGTATGATGCAAAGTCATCTTCACTATCTGGTAGAAAGAAGACAATATCAAAACCAATAGCATCTGCATAATGTTTTGTCAGCATATCCAATCCCGTCCTGGCTGAGCAATCAACAACTTCTGGACTGCAAGAAGGGAGCACAAGAAACATTAACCACTCTTACAAAATGGTGTCCGAGACAGATCTCACATTACAAACACTAGAAGCATTTTAGGACAGACTAAGAAAAAGTGGGCTCACCCCCCCCCCCCCCAAAAAAAAAAGCAGAAAAACCAAAAAAATCCTTACTAAAGCAAGAAATCAAGACACATTTTATTTTCCTTACTTCTCCACAATTCACAGGAATATTAAGAACATAAAGTTATGGAGATGTACTCACAGCTCTGTCCCTATCCCTTTTCCTATAGGGACACATCTTGCTTGACAAACTGGTGTTCCCCCTTTTGCAATTATCCCACGCCATATATGATCAACATCAACGTGAACAGCAGCAGGCACTCCAGTTGAGATCCTTGTGCCCAGTGGACCAGGGAAAGCCTTCCCTTGGATGTTTACAAATGGACCAGAACCACCATCAATAACTGGCTCCATCCCATAAGATTGCTCTAGCCCTAATGCACGATCATCAATATTCCTTAAAGGAAAGGAAGCATCATCAACGGGTAAAGCACCATCTATCCTTGAACGTTTAGAATCCCTCTGAAACTGGTTTATGTCAAGCACATCCCATGAACCAGGTCTGGATCTAGTTGGTGGTCTAGTACCTGGTGCAGAATGGAGAGTCCCTGGTGCTGGAGGAGATGGCCGTTTCCAATTTGGACCCATTTGACTTTTGGAGCTACCATCCTGAAACTTCTGGTTTGTGCTCAGTTCATTAAATTCACTGCCTGAAAGCAAAGGTTCAAGATTACCTTGAGGACCAAAAGGTCTCAATGGTACATTTGGTCCAACAATAACACCAGATGCTAACTGGCTGGAAAAATTATTTGGAACCACTGGACGATTAGGGCCAAACACATCCATCTGTAATGGTCGAAATGTTTGCTCATTTAGGAACATGTCAGTTTTTGTTCCTTTGCTTCCAGGGAAAATGCCAGGGTAATCTTTGCCAGGTGCCAACTCACTGCTTGAATACATAATAGTAATCCGAGGATCATTAAAAAGTCGACCTTGAAGACCCTCTTTGGCACGTCGAGCTTCATCCACACTCCTGAATTCCACAAATGAGTAGTGCCTTGAAGGAAAGCTCTTGATTCTCTCAATTTCACCAAATAAAATCATGGCATTGTGAAGCATTTGCTCATCAATCTGAAGAGAAGGAGGATAACCTATCCACAAAATATTGCTGGGCTGACCATCTCCCTTCCTGCCAACTGAAGACTGTGTTGGCTGTGATAAAAGGACAATCATTTTTGACAAAGAGTTAAGTAACATAATTCAAAGAAATTACATCAGGATCCAAATAGTGTTTGTTGCCATGCATCAAATGACAAACAGATTTACAAACTAACACAATACAATACAACTACAGAAAGATGTTCAGGACTCTCACCAGGGGCCTTTTCTGACCAGAGTAGAAATCAGGAGGGCCTATGATTTTTCCCTGAAACTGCCCATACTCAAGCAACATATCCTATGCAAAAGTAAAGAAAATATTGGCTACTTTAAAAAAATAAGCATCACTGCATAGACCAAAAGAATAATTATCTACTGAGGCATGGAAAGCAGTAAAGGAAATAAACAGGTCCACCAATATCTACATCGAGCATAAAGGCCCCAAGTGATTCTAATTACAGCGGATATAACTCATACCCAAAACAATTTAAACAAGTTAGACAATGCTCAAAATCAGATATAGACAAAATAGATCGGCAAAGACTTGTTTACTCAGATACAGATAAATTAGGGAATACAGGAAACACTATTCCACCTTGCTTTTCGTTCAAATATATTACACAGAAGGAGCCTTAAGCCATCGGTATGTGTGAGATAAAACAGGTTATTGAGCAAGGAATGAAGTAGAAGGGGAAAGGAAATCAACATTATAAAGCATAAATTTACCTTTTTTGACGATTGTGATCGAAGGAAATCTACGCGAATTTGCTCATCACCAATACACTTCCCATTCATCATTTTCATGGCATGAGTTGCATCATCTAAATTGAAATATTCAACAAATGCAGTGTTGCGGTCTCTGACAAACTTAAAATCCTCAATCTTACCAAATTTGCGAAACTCAGCCTCCAATTCTTCCTTTGTAACAGCTGGGCTAATACCACCCACCCAAAGTTGTTTGCTTGGCTTTGCCTGAAAACAGGTTTTTTCACGATTTTAAACACACATCTTATAGACTACCCATAAGCAATTCTAGAAAGAAACAAACACATAAAAGTGCATTGTTACGTCTTAAAAGCAAATCACAGAAAACTAGCTTCAATGGAGCATCATTGTGACATAGGCTTCAAAGCCAAACTATGTATTGGGGTGGGTGGGAGACAAAGCAAAACCAGATTGCTACTTCAGCAAATTCATGGGTCATTGCATTCTAAATACATCAGTGGCATCTGATGTAGACCATGGCATAAGTCACCAAGGCTAAAAAAGCCATTTACCAAAATTGCCCAAGCAAGATGTTGCTTAAATCTACTTAACCAACCTATATTTTTCACACAAACTACAATAAATACTTAGATTTTCATCTTTATTCTCGCCGATCTTCATAAAATGCTCTCAAGAAACATAATCTTTCTTCCCCTTTTTCTAAAGGGAAGACATATATGGGTAGATGTCAAAGTCATTTTTTTCGATCCATAAGTATCAGGACTATAAACTAACAAAAATGTATGAGCAAAGTAAGGCAGAGAAACCTCATAAATTCATGGGGGGCGAAGAGGAAGAAAATCAGTTCAACCAATGAAATACAGGTATCTATAAACTGAATATTGTTTATTGCTAGAAAGTTAGCATATCTATCAGTTGAATATTGTTTTTGATTCCATATCATATGATAGAATATTGCCTTTACTAGAAAGTTACATCTACAGAGCAAAGATTTATCAGCAGTTCAATTGAACAAAGAAATTTAAGTCTGAAGAATCAAAAAGTAGGAATGCTTTATTGGTCCAAGCAAGGCCGAACAAATATATCTATACTTTGGGTAGTGCTTCAGTTTCAGTCCAACTCCAAAGTTCATTTCATTGTTTTAATCTTTCAGAAAATGGTCAGAATCATAATATTCAAACCAAAATGACATATAGAAGTAGATATAATAGAAATTTTAAACACTATACATATTAAAAGCTAACCGCTTCAAGGGAAAAGAAATAATGAGAATTACAACTGAACTAGAGGTATGATTCAGTCTATTCCAACAATCTCCAAAATAGATTTAGCAACCCAAAAATAGGACCCAACAAAGTGTGAGAATCCTCACCAGAGTTCTTCACTGAAAAATTTTAGTCTAGCTGAAAGGGAAAATAGCAAAAAAAGGGTGTACATGGAGCCACTTCCACTTTTTTCTCCCACATCCTTTCTTTATTCTCCCCTCCAGACTCTGACGAATTAATTTTTATAAGGTTCAAGCTAAGCTTAGAGGAATTATTATTTAAGAGAAGGCAGAACCCCGTCCAATAGTGTCAAGGAAGATTAAAAAAATGTAATAAATGTTCATGCATGTGAAGAAGAAAAAGAATACTCTTGAGGATGAGAACATGTTGCCATTGGCCAATTTGACAAAAAGATGACATCAAGGAAGATAGTGAGTGATGGAACGGGATGATCAAATAAAGAATTTAGTGTAGGTAGTTCTAATTTAAGATAGGCGTAAACCATCCAACACTTATGTCTAATGTAGCCTGACATAATAAAGTATATATTGCTAGGAAATTTCTAACCAAGGCTTCCTTAATGAGCACAAAAGATTCCCATAAAGTCTATATCTGAAATTGCTCCAATATTGTTTGCACAGCAAATGGTAGAGTACATCCTCCCTCTACCCACCAAATTAGAAGTTTTAATTATATGCATGATTCTGGCATTTCTCAGACGTCAGAGATTGCAATAAATCTGTGTACACACGCTTACTTATCAGCTTAATCTTTATGTTGAACTGGTTCTTATCTAAAGTTAATATCAGAACCTTTATATGACCAAGTCCTCAAGAGTAATCCTTCTTGTTCTCCACTCACCTTGGCTAAAATTTATAGTCAAGAACTAACCACCCTCACACACTTAAAGTACAAAGCTTTAATCTAATAAGATTTGTAAGAGATATAAAGCTATTAACGGGCCTCTATTGAGTTAAATTGGTTGCTGACATTAGAAACAGAATTGCAATCAAAATATTAATGATGAAAACTTTGGAAATGGAGCTATCCTCTCTTCTTTGGATGATTCATGATAATGGAACCTCTATGTTGTAGAGATAAGGATTGGACATCAGAATCTATAGTTCATTATAACTAAGTTTTGTCTTATCTCTCTGTCTCTCTCATACATTCTATAATATCTAGTTAAAGAGTCCATTGCTAGACTAAATGAATTATGATTAAATCACGTATGCCCTAAACAAGAAAATGTACAGGTTATGTTATCAAATTATTCAATCGAAGCATATTATTGAACATGTCTTACAACTCAATACATGATCAATTCTTTCGAATTACAATCCCTCTAGTGGAAAACTTAGAAAGCAAATGCCTTAAGATTTTCACAGAAGTTTTGTCTTGTTAAAAATATATATTCAATCATTAAATTCGGAATATGCTTAATCAGCTCATATCAATTGGTCATTACGCTGACCCTCCTAAACCCACTTCTCTCCTCCGGCTTCACTATCCCACTGATTAAGCACCATGACGGGCAATGAAAGCAAATGTTTCATTTATTTGGACAAATGAAGCATAGAAACTGAACATTTTGGCGGTAAATATAAAGCAAATGGGAGGGCATCAGCTAAAAGTAAGTTCAAAACTTCGTAGCAACATGTTATGATGCATCGTCCATAAAAAGACTGTAAGACGAATGGACATCATGGATACCCTAAAATGTGGCAATGGAAAAACACTTCCTCAAAGATGGCACGAAAGGGGAGCACCCCACTTGAAGGTGCATCGCCCCAATCATTACGACGAAAGGACACCTTTTGGGATCTTGCCACGGCACCTCACAAGGCCCTTGAATTGGACTACAAATCTGATTGTTTAGTAAAAACGCTGCATACCTTGCTGAGCTCTGATATTATTTGCATTACATAACTTCGGTTTATTGCCAGTTTTTTCTACACTCCTAGAATCTTCATCACACACACACACACACACACACACACACACACACACACACACACACACAAAAACACAAGCTGCAACCTTCCAAACCTAGATGAGCACACTCTAATATTTGCATTCGATGGTTTTCTCTGGCTTATTTATTTCTCCCCAGCTAAAATTTATACATGGCCTCTTTGGCGTTTCCGGTGAAAGTACTGTCCCTCCTGCTACTTTGAAGATTTTACCATTTCAGTTGGCTGTCTATTTTAAATGTGTAACACGATCAAATACTCGATCCATTGATGCAGGTTTCTCTTATTCTCCCTTTACTTCTTTCAAAAGCACATTTCCTTTCTGAAAAATTCTTTTGCCAAAGTAAAATTTTAAAGACAACATAGTTAATGGAGTGAATGGTGTTGGAAAATGATATCACGCGCATAACTGACAAGTATAGGCATCATGTTTAACCATGCAACTGTTTTAGAAAGTCAACGGAAGAATATAACCTAGATAAGGGTCTAACCAGTGCGTATTTCAGTACGTGTGTGTGTGGAGATCTATGGTTCTCTAAATTTTACTCTCTGAAAGTTTGAGGTTGATAATAATTAAGACAATCCCATGAGCCAACAAATTAGAATGTCTGCATTGGCGAAAAGGATGAAAAAGGCTAATTCTACAATACTGAAAGGGCCGCACATGAAACTATCTTGGAAACTAAGACAACCATAGGTGAGCAGAAGAGCGGCAATGTTTTATCTACAAATCTTTTCATTGGCAATATCCCGACTCAAAAAATTTCCCTTCAAAACAAAATTCACTGTCCTTTGCGTTGGAATAAAAACTTTTGAGAAGTCGAATTCGGGACTCAGTTTCCTCCATTAACAACCAATTGGAAGTTTGTTTCGTCAAACAAGGCCTAAAATGATTTCCCCCTGATTATTAAGTTTGGTCAATGCCTAACGTACCTCGCACGGTAAACTTGAATCCACCCAGCTGAGTCGCTGGAGCTTCAATTTTTCCCCTTAAAGAACTTGTAGAAAAAGTTAGATGTGATGATGGTCGGGGTATCGGATCGGAGCATACAGTTAGATGTGTTTGGCCGCGAATCATTTTGGTACAACAGAGAGGGCGAAATTTTAACGCAAAGGCGTAAATAACAATACATGAACCCCAAAAAAAAGATGAAACAAAAATTATGCAAACCTAACCAAGTACAAAGATCAGAACGAACCGGTCTCGCAAACTCTATCTTCATGGGCATTCCGCGCAGAAGAGTGCCTTGTAAAGCGTTCTTGGCAGCCTTGGCATCCTCAACGCGCTTGAAAAACACGAAGCCGTAACTCCGAGAGGAATACGACGTGACGCTATCAAGAGCGCCGTATTGGGCGAAGAGAGCCATAAGATCGGACTCCGTAACCTCGTGCGATAAATTGCCAACCCATAGGTTGTTGG
Source organism: Vachellia pachyceras (assembly GCA_025593235.1). Classification (NCBI taxonomy): domain Eukaryota; kingdom Viridiplantae; phylum Streptophyta; class Magnoliopsida; order Fabales; family Fabaceae; genus Vachellia; species Vachellia pachyceras. The sequence goes on along the minus strand of JANTPZ010010504.1, from coordinate 108 downwards.
AAGGGGTCTCAGGATCTTCAAAATCCTTGACGGTGCCAATGCCTTCCTGAGCAGCTTTGATTGATCTAGCCGGAAGAGGCATTGCAGTTCAGGAATTAATGTGGCCAG
>JANTPZ010010502.1:0-14188 GCA_025593235.1 Vachellia pachyceras | reverse complement strand
ATATATATTTCATTCATGCCTTTTTTTTAAATTTTTTATCATTATCTTTCTCCTCAAAATTATTTCAAATATCTAAAATAGTGTATATATATATATATGAATATGTAGTGTTTCATGATATTCATGTTCTTTTAAATAATTTACCACCAAAAATCACTTTTCAAACGCTTATCCAAACAGTTTCTCCTTTTCATAAAAAGTCACTTTTCCAACATTTATCCAAACATAAATCACTTATATATTTTAACTTCTACTTACAATTCATTTTCCAAAAGATATTCTACCAAATGGATCCATTAGAATATATCTTAAAGCCTATCCTTTAAAAAAAAGAAAAATAAAGCCATGGTCAGAATTTTTAAAATTTAGATGTTAAATTTAATATCTTAAAATGAAAAATTAACAAAACGTATGTGAGTAGATAAGGAAGAAGAATTTTCTCTTTATTTTCTCTCCATTTATAGAGAGAAAAGTTGAGGAGAAAATGTGATGGGACTCACACTTCATTTTCTCTCCAACGTTTCATTCCTCCCACTTTTTCTCTCCATCCAAACAAGGGAAAACTCATTTCTCCCACATTTTCTCTCCAAGTTTTCTTTCCTCCCTCATTTTCTCTCTATCCAAGTGCGGAAAAGGGTTTAGGTGCAAATTTTTTTCTAAAAGTTTTCATTAAAGAGAAATGCTACCCCAAAAGTTTTTTAGGTTTAAGATTATCTCAAAAGTGCTAAAATGGAGCAATGTTGTCTTTATTGTTAAAAATGTTAATTGTTAACGTTAGGTTTCGAACTGAGTAGGGCAACATTGCTATGTTCTGAAACTTTTTAGACGATATTGAACCAAAAAACCTCCACAGCAACATTGCTTTTGATTGAAAATTTCTAAAATAAATTTATACCTTGCCTCGTAAACAAAAGTATATAGTAGTACCAATGTTATGAGTAAATTCAATTTATAAACATTAAGTTAACCATAAATATATTTGAACAATGGTAGTAGAATAGTGTGGAAGGTATTTGATAGCACTTACATAAGTTTTTGGATTCTAGCTTTATGAAAAGAAAAGGGAGTTAAACATATTTACTCTAACTTGAGTTTTAGTTCATGAAGTTTAAAAGTGATGGTTTTGATCCCTCAAGTTCACTCTATTTAAAACTTTTAGTCCTTGCAGTTTTTACAGGTCATTATCCTTTTGACCAATTTTGATTTTAATCTATATACTTTGAACAGATTTTGGTTTTTGTCATTATACTTTGAACAGATTTTTGTTTTGATTCCTAAATTTAATGGTGTTAATTAACACCATTTAGCGTCCAAATCCTTAAAAAATTATAGGGATCAAATCATATGTTTAAAACTTCAGGAATCAAAATAAGAAAGATAAAAAAAATGAAAAAAGAAAGAGGACTAAAACCACATGAACATGTTATACAAGAATTGTTCTCATATTATTTTGTCTAGTTATTAAGTCATTTCATCATGTTAACGGATTTAGTTAAACATAAGCAAAATTTATTGTGTTAACTTTGGTTTTAAATCACTTTAAAACTATATGAATTAATAATTTTAGAAAGAATGAACTTGATGGACGAAAAGTATTACTTTTAAAGTTTAGAGATCAAAATCTAAATTAAGGTAAAATGTAGGGATTAAAAGTAGGATTAGCCCCAATAAAAAATATAATGACTATAGAGTTTATTTCCATTTAAAGTTGGATGGAGCTTGAATCTAAATTAATCAACGGTGATTGGATATTGGATTGTAAAGCATATCCCATGACCACGATGAGTCATTAATTAATATTTATTTGCTAATTTCACTCGTACAACCCTTATTAAACATGGTAAAGTTAAAAAATTTCTTCAATTTAAGATATGTAATAAGTTAATTACTACATGTAATCCCCTTCATGTAAGTGAATCAAACATATAATTAAGATATTTTGCGTAACATTCGCTACCCTAAATTATTTGTCAGTGCAATTTTGCATTTAACCATTTATGATAATGGATGCATCAACAAAATAATTTATAGAGCTGGACTCTTGAAAAAAAAATTTATAAAATTAGATACACATTAACCCAATGTTTGATTTATGGATATTTATTGGACAAAAATTATTTAATGGTCAAGTTATTCAGCAATTTGATTTATATTTTGTACTATAAATATATACTAAATGGCTTATATTAAAGGTAAGAGGAGGCCCTTCAAAGTGCTTGTCAGGTTGAGTGGGTGGGAATACTCATATTTGAATCAATGTTAAGCATTATATATGACGTCTGTCGGCAAAAATTCAGATATTAGTTTGTCATGTTATGAGTGACATGTCTTTTTCGTTAGACTCAATCTCAGTTGATGAACGTGTGGCATTATTAATATGAAATATCATACCTAAAGCCGAATAAAACAACAAAAGTATTTCTCACAATGCTCTACAAACTTTTGCTCAACTAGCACAGAGCACCTTATTTTTGCTTAAATATGAAGTTGCGGGTCAACAATAATTAGATATATATATATATATATAGAATAATTACAAGTTAATTAACAATATTTTTTGTTAATGGAAGAGTCTAATCTCTTATAACGTGACAAATTAAAGTTTAAATTTTTATTGAAAAAATATCTACATCTAATACTCGGCGGTGTTTCAAACATGATTATTTTCAATAAAACCATAGATGTACTTAAAAAATCTCTTTTTGGATTGGATAACCCATAGCAAAAAGTCTAATGGATCACCTTTGTTCTTCATCCATTAGCTTTGAGTACAAGGCCATGACAAGCCTATTTGTATATATAAAAAAACTTCGTAGCTCAATATTTTTAAAGCATGACTGTGCAAGAGGTGGTTCATTAGATAGACAAGGCTGAGTTTATTCGAAAGAGCTATCAAAATTGCGTAACACTGTAAGAGTGAGAGTGTCTGGTTTTCTCCATGCCATTAACTAAACTGAACACCTGTAAACTTCCCCCTGATCGGCCTTTGGCTGAGCTAAGGGATATGGAAGGAGCAGGTGTAGGAGGAGATGTGATAAACTATTTGTCTGAGCATAGTTTGAGAAAGGAATATGAAGGAGTTAGGGGAAAGATGCAAAGAACGGATAGTAGTTTTTTAGGGAAAGTGTCGCTGAAGTCAAGGGAGGAGGACTGGATGATGGATTATGATAGGAATGGAAATGAGCTTCATGAGGAGCCTCTGTCTTATAGAGAGACGTTAAAACCCAAGACATTGAAGGAAAAGCAGCAGGAGAAAATGGATGACACCGAAGAAGTATAGGATGGAAATCTTCTGTTTAGCAATAATGAAGACATTCAAAAAAGAATATATATATATATATATATAAAGAGGAGTGACAGGGGGCCAGAGATCACCTTGTCGGAAGAGGAGAAGGAAAGACTGGAACTTTTTGGAAAAGAACCTTGATAGTCAAGCTGCTGGAAGGATCCATGGGGTTTATGCAGTTAAGAAGAAAGGTACAAGCCATGTGGGGGAAATCTGGGAAGATGGAGTTAAACGTGATTGGAAATGGTTTTATGCTGGTTTTGTTTACAAGTATAGATGATTATTTCTTTGCATTGGAAGGTGGCCCCTAGTTGATTCAAGATCACTATTTAACGGTTCAAACGTGGAAAAGAAACTTTGAGCCATGGAAGGAAAATCTAAGCAGAGTAGCAGTTTGGGTCAGATTGCCAAGACTTCCAGTTGATTATTATGATAAAAAGTTCTTTTATGCTCTAGGTAATCTAATTGGGAAAGGGATCAAAGTGGATGAAATGACCCTTACTAAAGCCAGAACTATGTATGCTCGTATGTGTGTAGAAGTATATCTAAATGCCCCTTTGTTACTTGCATACTCTGTGGATGAAGGTGGAATATGAAGGCCTACATTTGATTCGTTTTCATTGTGAAAAATTTGGACACAATTTAGACCAATGTTCTAGCATGAAGGTTGCAGTTGGGGAGGTGGAACTGTCTAATCGGAAAGAGCAAGCTGGCAGTGAAGAGCACTGGGGAAGACAACCGAAGGAGGCCCCTACAATACCTATGGAGAGTGGATGATTGTGAAAGGCTCTAGGAAGGGGCGTAGACCTGTGCTGAGAAGCCCCTATTCCAGTGAGACTCAAAGGAGGGAAAGTATAGGAAATGGGGAGTTTGTAAGCGTATCAAGATTTGCTATCCTAGAAGGAGAAGGAGGTACGGAGGAGGGAGACTGCTCAGGAGGATTGCAGAGGAAACCACTTAAAGATATTTCTAATGAGTCAAGGCATGATAATAAAAACAGAAGAGAGAAAGTGGGCAGTAAAGGAAAAAAGGTTATGTCAGATGGGACTTTGAGTAGGAAAAGCAATAAGGACATAAAAGTGTCAGAATAGAAATGGGACAAGACTGACATTGAAAAGGAAGGGAAAAAAGAACGGGACAGATCAAGGGATGGTTTGGGCCAAGAAAAGGCTCAAACCGAAGGGTTGAAAAAGCAAAGAAGAGAGATACATATGACAACAATTATGGGTTTAGGCTTGGATTTGCTAGAGCCGAAGAATTTAAGAGATGCGGATAGGATTGGGCCAGAGGATGCTAGTGGGAAACAAATGGAGGCAGTTATGGAAGAGGATGAGGCCAAACCTCCTAACCCAACGGATCCAATGGAATTAATGGGCTCCGATAAAGAAGAAATGGAGAATGAAAGAAGATTAAAGGAGGTAGCAAGCAGTGAGAAAAGTCAGGAAGTTAATTCCAATTTTCAAATATAGTAAGCAATTTTGTTTTATCTTCCTGTTTTTTTCCAGTTTATTAATGATTTTAGTATGGAATGTTAGAGGGGCAGCGGGAAGAGATTTTGGGCTTACCTTAAAAGAGGTTTGTAGAACTTGGAAGCCAAAGATTGTGCTGCTTCTAGAAACTAGGTGTAGTAGGGAAAAGGCTCATATGAAAATTAAAAATCTTGGTTTTCATAGGAAAGTAATTGTTGAGACCCAGGGGATGTCAGGAGGAATATGGGTATTGTGGAATGAAGAGGACATTAATATTAAGCCTTTACTCCTGCACAAACAATTCATTCATTGTGCTGTGGAGGGGATAGGGAAGAGGACTTGGTGTTTTTCTGATGTCTATGCTAGCCTTAGGGAGAGGGAAAGAAAAGACTTGTGGGATCAGCTTGAATGTATTTCAGAAAGGATGGCTATGCCATGGTTTCTGGCTAGAGACTTCAATGACATTATGAGCAGTGAGGAGCAAAGAAGAGATGCTCCCCTAAATTTGAGAAAATGTGACAGGTTTAGAAATAATGTCCAGAAATGCAACCTAATTGATATGGGGTTTGAGGGTCCTAGGTATATTTAAAGATGACCAAGAATAGGGTATGCAAGCAGGTTGTTTAAGAGATTGGACAGAGCTTTGTGTAATTCTGAGTGGAGGAACTGTTTTGAAAATGTTATGGTGAAAGTGGGTCCGTGTATCCAGTCAGATCATCATCCCCTATTCATCCAATTAATAGTGAATCAGACTTTGCAAAAAGCAATACCTTTTCGTTTTGAAGCCATGTAGTTGAAAAATGAGGATTTTAAGAAAGTCATTGAGAGGCATTGGAAAGGAGATGTTTCAATCCATGATGAGTTGCAAAACCTATTTGCTCACCTATTACATTGGAATGTACATTCTTTTGGGTACCTTAAACAGAAGAAAAGAGATTTAATGAGGAGAATTGGTAGAGTCCAAAGGGTTGCTCAGAATAGCACGAATCAACAAGAAGATAAGATGGAGAAGGAGCTTCAGAAAGAGTTGGATGACATCTTGGATAAAGAAGAGATATTTTGGTTCCAAAAAGCAAGAATTCAATGGTTGCAAGATGGAGAAAGAAATACCAAGTATTATCACGTTAAAACTACTATAAGGAGGAGAAGAAATAGAGTTTCTATGCTGAAAGATGGGAGAAATGAGTAGATAGAGGATATAAAGAAAATTGAAGAGATAGTGAATCATTTCTTTCAGGAGCTGTTTGGAGGAGAAAATATTTCCAGACCTTGGTTTTTAACTAAGCATTCTTGGCCAAGAATTGAGGAAGAAGAGTGGGCTAGTATGTTGAATCCTATTTCCAATGAGGAGATAAGGGAGGATATGTTCAGAATAGGGGGCATGAAGGCGCCAGGAGAGGATGGATATCAAGCCATTTTCTTCCAGAAATGCTGGGAAATAGTGGGGAACAGTGTTTGCCATTCTATCAAAGGGATATAGGAGGAGGCAGAGAAAATAAGAGAAGTGAATAGGACTATTATCTCTCTAATTTGCAAAGTGGAAAGGCCTGAGAGAGTTGGTCAATTTAGACCAATCTCTTTATGCAATGTGGTTTATAAATGCCTTCCAAAGATAATTGTCAAGAGGTTGAAGAAGTTTATGGCAAAGTTAGTGTCGCCTTTTCAAGTGAGCTTTGTCCCTGGGAGGAATATACACGATAATATCATTATTGTGCAGGAGATGCTGCACTCCATGAGAAGAAAAAGAGGGCAGAAAGGTTTCATGGCTATCAAGATAGATTTGGAGAAAGCCTATGATAGAATGAGTTGGAAATTCTTAGAAAATGTTTTGAAGGAAGTAAGTTGTCCTCAAGAAATGATAAAAAACAATTATGGTTTGTGTAGAGAATGAAGAAACAAGGATCCTTTGGCATGGAAAGAGATTGAATGTGTTTAAACCTACAAGAGGGCTAAGACAAGGGGATCCCTTATCTCCCTATTTATTTATTCTTGGCATGGAGAAACTTACACATATGATACAAGATAGAGTGAGAGTGAAACAGTGGAGAGGAATGAGAGTAGGGCATCGCATATGATGTTCGCTGATGACTTGGTTCTTTTCGCAGAAGCTAACATTAATCAATTAGAAATGATTTTAAATTGTTTGCAAGAGTTCAAGGAAATGTCTGGACACAGGGTTAGCCAAGAAAAGACCAGCATCTACTTCTCACCTAATGTGGAGAGCCTCAAGAAGAAGGAATTGTGCAGAGTCAGCAAGTTCAAGGAAGTGGAGGATTTAGGGAAATACTTAGGTGCAAATCTCATATTCCCGAGGCGTAGGAAAGATAGATACAAATTCATAGTGGAGCAGGTGAAAAAGAGACTGCAAGGATAGAAAGCCTTAAGTCTATCCATGGCTGGAAGAATTACTTTGGTGAAGTTGATAGTTAACGCAATGTCTTTATATCCTATGCAACATGACATGCTACCTCAATGAGTGGTTGAAGACCTAGAGAAGGAAAGCAGGAAATTTGTATGGGGGGAAGAAGGTGATAAGAGGAAATGGCATGCAATTTCATGGGAAAGAATGTGTAGTCCTAAAGATAAGGGGGTATGGGAATCTTGAATATGAGAGGAATGAATGATGCTTTTCTTTATAAGATCCTGTGGAGAATGCAGACAGGACCGGAGGATTTATGGGTTCAGGTGCTAATGAATAAATATGGGAGGGGTAGGAATCTGAATGAGAAGCTAATTTCAAAGGGCTGTGATTCAAGGCTATGGAAGGAACTTGCAAAGGTGTGGGATACTTTCAATAATAATATAAGAAGTAAGGAAGAGATGGAAGGAAGGGAAGGTGAAGACATATCGGGAAATAACAAAGTGACAGATCCAGATTTAATGTGGATGAGTACTAAAGATGGAAAATTCAATACTAAGTCAACATACCAATATTCATAGAGAAATTGAAGAGGCCAGAAGGAACCAAAATGGAAGATAATATGGAAACTAAATGTACCTAAACGTGTTAAAGTGTTCGCTTGGCAGATGCTTCATAAACGCCTAGCAACTAAAGCAGTGACAAGGAAGTGGGATGGCGACAGCAGGAAATGCCAGATTTGTGACTTGCAGACAGAAGATCAACTTCATGCAATTTGAGACTATCTGTGTGCTACAAAAATATGAAGAGAGGTTGTTCCTTTGCATTGGAGGGATTCTTTCTTGGGAGCTACTTGGAAAGATTGGATAAAGAATAATTTAGACTAGAGAAGAAACTGAGCAGATGGGAAGAACTAGCCTGAGATATTTACTATAATGTGTTGGCAAATATGGAATTGGTGGAATAAGAAAGTCCACGTGGAGAATTTTGAGATACCAATAAATGGTATACAGATGGTGAGACAAATTATGGAGGGGTGTATTCAGAGGAAAGCGAGAGACATGTTTGGAGAACCTAGGGTGGAATGTGTGATAATCCAATGGAAGCCTCCACCCAAGGACTAGTGTAAATTGAATACGGATGGGTGGAGTGCAGACAATGGGAAAGGTGGCTGTGGAGGGGTGATACGAGGAGATTGTGGATAAGGGGGTTCTCAATTCAACTACCGGGGAAGGATCCATTTGAAGCAGAACTGATAGGTCTGGTGGAGGGCCTTGAGTTGTGTTGGAATCTAGGATTTAAGCAGGTAATTGCTGAATGTGATGTAGAGATAATAGTTCATTCAATTTTGAAGGTTAAGAAATTAACAGGCTACACTTACCTCCAAGAGAAATTGCAGAGCGTTATTGCAAGACAATGGATTGTGCTGCTCAAGCATATATACAGAGAAGGAAATCGGTGTGTCGATAAGTTAGCTGCCATGAGTCTTGGCCTGAAAAGTTGTAAAGCGTGCTGGGAGGTTCCTCCGAAGGATGTTCTGCAAATTCTAGAAGAGGATAGATGGGAGATTCCACTTTATAGGAGTGTAAGGTTGTAATTGGGTTCTGGGGCCTTTTTGGCCTTTTTCACAAAAAAAAAAGAGCTATCAAAATTAGTTTATATTATTACACAAATATTCATTCTAATTTCTTGAAATTAGAAATTATATAAGACAAAACCACAATTGTACTTTGAAGATTTTATTTCCATCAACCAATCATTAAAGCATATATTTTAGATCAAAATACGCCTCTTTAATATCAAAGTTTAAAAATAATTCAGATTACCAAAAATAATTTTAATATATATAGCAAACCATCTTTAATACTAAATTAAAAATACTTTTTCATGTATGCTACATAATCAAAATAATTAAATGGAAAATTAAAATAAAGGCCCTATAGAAAAGGATATTTATTACAAAGTACCATTAAAATTGTAATTAATTAAAAGAATTAAACAGAAAAATATAAATTTAAAATTACTAAATTTTCAACAGTTAAACATTTTACATTATCTACTACATCTATAATTAAAAACCAACTAAAATTTAAACTAAGACTTCTAACAATTTTTATTGATAAGATCGTATTTTTTTCCAAATTTCTATTTTTCATCAAATTCTATATTCATATAATTAATATATCATCAAATTTCTATTTTCCATCAAATTCCATATCCATATAATTAATATATCATTTAGGGCCCGTTTAACTCCCGCATGGAAGTATATGTTTTGTCCAATTACTCACATTTTTTAAAACCTAGGTTTTAAAAAACTATTTTCTTGTTGGCAAAAAAAACTATTTTCTTATTAAATCAAACTTTCTCTCATAATAAATTTCATCTTTCATCTTTTTTCTTTCTTTACCTTCCTCCTTTCTACTTACTTTTTGCCTCGAACTCCGTAAAAGTTAATCATCATCTTTCAAAACCTAGATTTTACCTCAAAATTCATAAAATCTATTCTCTCAAAATCTATTATCAAAAATATAGGTTTTACCTCGAACTACATAAAATCTATTCTCAAATGAACCTTCAAACAAGCTCTTGTTCAATAAATATTGCATGATTTATATTATAATCAGTGATATCAATTAAAATATTTTTAGAAAAAATAAAAACTTAATGAGATTTCATATCTTTTCATAGTATAATCTATTACCAGGATTTTTTTAAATTTTATTAACATTTCATGAATTTTTGACTCACATAAATTTCTTCTAAAATAAAATAAATCATATAAAATTTCTTTGAATTAATTAAATTGTGTAAATTATATTTTTTCTAGACTTACATAACTTTTCTTTAACATATTTAATAAATTATATATGATATTGATTATATTAAAATTGCATAATTTTTATTTTTATAAAAGTTTGTGTTGATTTTAAAAAATTATAATTTTGATTATACTGAACAATGCGTATTTTTTTCCCAGAGATGCAAGCGGTAAAAATTGAAAATAATTTTATTTAATGAAGTGAAACTTAAAATTTTATGTTAGTTTTAAAAATATAATGTGAGAGAGAATGAAGGAGGAAATGTAGAAATTTATGTTAGGGTCAATTTAGTATCTTTAATTTAAATTTTTATTTCGTATCCTTCTAAATAATTACAACTTTTATTATCATTCCCCGTAAATATTATTTGCTCTAGGTCCTTCACTATAATTTTCCATAATTAAAAGGTGCAAGGCCTTGTCCATCAAGGGGCATTATTCAAGTTTCTTTGTTGGAATACCAATTGTGTCCCAAGTCATTTCATACTTGAGATTAATGTCTCTTGAAACTTAACAGTGTGAAGTTTCCTTACCAATTTCATCCCCAAATCACTTTGGGTTAGAAACTAATCTCTTTTGAAACTTAAACTATGAATGTTTCTATCTCTCCCAACAAGTATAATTCTCAAAATGCGAACTTGTATTCTCCTTCTTACAGTATTGATGATACTTACCACCTCAATTAACACCTTTATTGGCAACGGCATAATTCAATTTATAAATAAATAGTAAATCATATTTGTTGATGGGCTGGTTTTTAATGAACTACGCCCAATTGTTGGCAAGGGCATCATCAGCACCATCAACCGTTTGTTGATGGTGTTGTTTTTTCTTTGAACTGACTGGTAAATCATATTGTTTTCTCTTTATAAAGAGTACAAATTGACATAGGCTTTATATTATTTAGATACAGATACTGATATAATGACATTTATATTGATGCGATAACACTTAACATTTAACATGTTATGGAATGGGTCAACATTTTTTGTATCTAGAAGATCATTAATTAAAATATGTATATGACCAATTCTTTTTTCTTTTTTTTTTTGCCGAAATATGACCAATTCTACTTATTCGTGTTGATGCAACTTGGTATATTATACTACACACGAAAATAAAATCATACCAACAAAAACAAACTATTTATTGGCCATCTGCATTGCGTAAGCTAGACGACATTGCCACATAATTAAAAAAAATTGGGAAAATCACATAAAAATACTTCAAATTTGGAAATTTCAATTTAGGATTTCCAAATGATTCACAGTAAGTAGTTGTAGTTCAGCCTGAGTAATGTTGATCATGGAGATTATCTGACGGTAACATGTGATTCGATGGAGGTTCAAAGAGAAATACTTATATACTCATAAAATGTTACATCATCCATACTTCAATCAATAAAAATGTTACAAGCATCGTCTAGTGTAGTTCTCATATCCCATAAATTTTTTTTAATGATTTCTCTTTTTATAATAAATATCTATTATAATGGATTATAAAAAAAGAAAAATGATTAGGAGAAATTTATAGAAATATGAGATCTACTATACATGAAATATTATATGTATATATATAATCCATTGGTGATTTTTGGGGAATGAGGTGATATCTCTTAAATTTGGTCTCGTACACGAATGAATCTTTTTTTTTTCACATTAAATTTTTATGTCTGTAATTTTTATTTTAATGCTTAGTGTGTGTATGAGAATTCGTTAAGTGTAACCACCTCTTTGTAAATTTTAAATAATAACTCCTTTAATGATAACATTGTATTTCTGATAAGTAATTTACAAATGCATAACATAAAATTATCAAGTATAAAAGACACTAAGCCTTGATAGCATGAAATAACCAGTTGAAATCAGTGTTCGCAAAATGAGCTATATAGATGGTAATATACTTCAATCAGCATATAAATAACAAATGAGGCTTTATAGAGATATGTTGAGATATATAAGCCCCTATAGTTCTCCCCAACGTACTAGCACCGGAGCTATTCGGTGAAAAATATTAAGAGCAACAGGGTGAGACAATGTGCTAATGAGATGCCAAGTGGGACAAAATAACATAAAGATGCACATGATGTTATAAATAAGTCATTTAAATCTCTTTCGTAACAAATCGGCACTTCATTAATAAAATCTTCTCCGTTTCGGTGCAGCCGGAGCCACCTAACGGTCTTACTCACGTGGATGTAGCCGCAGCCACTCACCATTGTCTCAGTAATCAGATATGGTCCATTTCGGTGCAGTCATAGCCGTCTAATGGTTTTGCTTCTATGGATGTAGTCGTAGCCACCCACTAGTGCTTCCTTAACCAGATATTATCCATTTGTTTATTCTTATGATTTGCATTGGAAATCTGATGGAAATTTAGTGGTTCAATCTGCTGGAAGTCTAGGAAAGGTGAAAGTAGAGCCAGGGACTCCAAAGAAGAGGATTTTGAATGTGGGGGACTCTGAGGTAAGTAGTTCTCCTAACACTCATGAAGATTCTCATAAGGGCAGATGTTGCTGATGGATACACAGTTTTAAATATTGTTAATTACATTAAAGTGTTGAAACAATATGTAGAAAGGTTCTTTTGTCATTTCAGTGAGATCAGGTGTAATTACAATCTGATCAAAGCATGTATTAATATGAGGAATATTATCATTGCTGTCACTGGACTGGTTGTTTTGTTGTGGAATGGGGGTAGGGTGAAAAGAAAAGAAATGGAAGCTTTAAGTGCAAGAATTATGACTGCTGAATTTTTTGCTAAGAAGAGTTCTGGTTGGTATAAGGTTGTTGCCCCTTGGTTGATGGCTTATGGGTTTGTGGTTAGTAATTCAAAGGCAAGGCTGTATGATGGTAAAAGTAGAATCATTGTCTCGGGTCTGTTCAGTGGGGCTGTATATGCTGTTCATCGATGGCTTATCAAGTGCTTGTTCAGTTGATTGGTTACATTGTTCTTATTCTGGCACCGCCTGTTTAGTGTGTGGAATCATTGTTCATCTATGGGCTGAAGTGGTGATTCTACCTTCTATTATATGTATGAGAGAGCCTTGCTATCTATTGCTATAATCAGCGTTGTCCTTGAGTTTCTTCCATCAAGGAATTTTGTTAGAAACCATCGCTTGGTATGGATTCCCATGGAAGCATATTTGACAACCGGTTGGTTTGTCAAAGCTTCATTGGACCGCTCTTACATGTTTATTCAGGTACTTCGAGCTCCGTTGCAGATAAATGCCTTCTTCGTTGTTGGCTTTAGAGACTATTTCCTGTTGCATTGTTATATTTTTCGTTGTTGTGTCTTTTCTTGTGTTATTACAGACTATGAGCATGTTTGGAAACTCTTCTAGAACCTAGGTTTTGTTTCAAAACCTAGGTTTTCTCTCAAAACTGAGGTTTTGTCCAAACAAAATTTTTTTTACAAAAGCTATTTTGGTTACAAAACCTCAGTTTGAAACTTAGGTTTTGAAAAAACTATTCTGTCACATCACCCCTCTCTCTCCCACCTTTAATTATTATTCTATTCCTCCTTTCCCATTATTTTAATTTTTTCTCTCTCATTCATTTTGTGTCTTCGCCTTCTCTCTCCGTCCTGTGTCTGCTCCAGCTGAAAATCTACCCGTTGGACAGTTTTGTCGCCTTTCACCACGTTCAGCAGACTCGGCCTTGAAACCCATCGTCTTGTGCATTCATTTCAAGATCAGTCGCGTGCCTTCTGACATTGCAAGCTTAGTCACGTGCCTCCGTCTTGTCATCTCACCTTGAAGAATCTCGACCGTAAAGCAGGGCCCATGAAGAATCCACAGTCGACGCTGGTGAAGAATCCCGTCAATTTCCAGGACCTGTGAAGCCGTACTCTGATTTCTCTGAGTTCCGTCCAGGTCCGAGCATCTCCTCTTGATCTTCCCCCTGTAATCAAGCTCTATAACAGGTGTGTGATGTCACCGAGGTGTAGCGTGCTCTGATCGCCCAGGCAAAAGAAACCCAACCCCAACTTCTCTTTGCCATCCTCTTCCGAATCCGAGGAACACAGCAACCTCATATCCAAGTTCCCCTGGCCTTTTATTCCTCCTCAATCTTCCCTCCCACTCATTTGTTCGCCTGCGCGCGATTTCTTTTCCTCGATCGATGAGTTTCTCTTCATCACCTACCTTCAATGACGAAACTTCGATTGCTTTCAAATTTGGTGTTTGTTGCTGTTTAGCGAAGAAAATGTAGGAAAATAATAAAGAACTTCCATTCCTGATTTCTTTGTTTGTTG
>JANTPZ010010499.1:0-10480 GCA_025593235.1 Vachellia pachyceras | reverse complement strand
AGTCTGGAAACTAGCCTGATACAATAATTAAACACAAAATAATATCAAAAGCTCAAAGAAATGATTGCATGAACAAATAATCAATTTAAGAGCATTTTGCCCCTGATTTGATTTAATTCAATACAAATGTTCTTATTCCAAATTAGTGCTTAATCATGTAATTTTTATCCATAAAATGTGCCAAAATCTCTCAATTATCTATGAAAATGTGTGTTAAAATATGGTTAGGTCACTCACACATTGCCAACTCTTACTGAGGGGAACATTGAAAGCATTTAGTTTTATTGATTGTTCGTTGGAGCCTATTGGTAGGAGATAAACTGAGATGGGGTGTGAGGTCAAAAACTCTATATCATACCTTAAGTTGTTTCCAGCTGTTCTGAAGCCTAAAACATTCACCATGAATCTTCATAGTGTCATAACTTATTAGGCCCAAAACTACAGTAGAAAACATTTTTTATTCATTAAAATTGATATTGGTGCCTGCATTTATGTTATTAAACATGATTAGTTTTTAAGTTGCCTGTACTTGTTTTCAGCATCTGTTGTAAGCAAGCAGAGCAGATACGACTTTCTAACAGGTAATTTTTATTCATAACGCAGTGCCATTCTTACTGTAATATAATAACATCTGAAAGTTGAAGTTCTCGATGCCCGCTTTGCTTAAATTGACAAGGTTGTCACTTTATATTCCTTCTGCATGTTCAGATTTTGTTCAGGAGAAGATAAAAGCTGAAGATGCATTAAGGTAGAGAAATTCTGGTGTGAATGGTGGTTAGAAGTAGTGGAGCATGTAAATGAAGAACCCAAGCGTGTAATTTTATGCAATTTTCTCACGCACTTTATCACGATGTGGATGCATTAATTGGTTCTTACATCTCTTTCATGGTCCCAGGGGCTATTCTTTTTTGGTATTCTTTTTTCCAGTGACCAGGTGCTCTTGTGATCATATGATGTATATTTCATTGAAGGCCTAGTCTATTCACACGGTCGCTGGTCTGTTAAACCCAATAGTAGTTGTGTTATATATAAATATAATTAATTGGTGTTCTTTATGATTTTCTTTGTCTTGACTTTATGGAGATGTGCATAATACTTGAAAAGAGTTAGCTTACCGGTGATGCAGAACACTTACCGTACTTCATGACTTGATGATTTATATCACTAGTTGGCATTGAATTGACAAAATCGATTTCATATAATACTAGTGTATGTAGCCTTGGACTGAAACTGCTATATGTGGAGTGTGTGAAAAGGACCAAAGAGAGCCGGGTGTCACAGTTTTGTTTCAGTCCATGTACCTTGCATCTGATGTTAATTTTTGAATATTTGGCATCTTTTCCTCCAGTCTTTTGCAAAATCCAATTTGACCCCGATGTGATACCAAAACCAATTAATTGTATGGATTCTGAAGAAATCGATGTGATAACTGAAACCATTATTCTTTTTAACGAGTTTTTAATTTTATATATCTATACATTTAGTGATCAATACCTAACGCTAATTCTTAGCTGCGAGTCAATTATTGTGTGTGTTTGGATAGCCCGTTAGGAAAACGGACACAGATTCCGAGGTAGTTTATGTGAGAGAAATTTTGTCTCGATAAGCGCACCCGTTGGCAAAACGGGCTTACCAAACACAGCTATTTAATATTAGCTTCTATTTTTTATGAGGAAATCATCATCCGGTTGAATCCGAATATTGAAGAGAATTGTTTTGGTCTTCGTTTTGCACAGTGTTAAAATAACCCCACACTTTTTAACTGTTCAATTACACTTGTTTGATTGGTTAAGATCTAGCGATGAATAATCTGTTTTTTATGGCATGGAATAAATCTGTTGATGAGAGTGATCATGGCCAGTAAAAAGGAGGGAATTTGTGATCTGCTAAAGCAATAAAGCCTGTAATGCTATTTAAAAGCTGTTAGTTTTCCCCAGTTAGGGAGATTGATTATCATAATCACTACTAATTAAGAAGCAGAGGTGACCCACAGGCAATGAACACCGAGTAAGTAGCTATTCTCATCGAAGGTGGTAGGCTAACATCCATTGGGTTGAGTTCATCATCAAACTCTCTCGTCTTGTGTGGCCAAAACCCTTATTCCTTAACATTATGGCAAGCAATTTGTTCTTCTTGTTCCTTTTTCTTTCTTTATTTCTTTCATTTTATAACAATTCCAGAATAGTAAATGCTACGCAACCGTTATTTTCTTTTTCATTCTTGGTTTGTCACCGTGTTACCTTCTTTCCCAAGCAATACCCAACTGGCTACCTCCACTCATCATCTCAAATCACACCCTCTCTTTTCTCTCTGTAATGCTTTGACGTACCACCTTTCATCTGATGTATACTCACACAGATTCTAACCACTAACCTTTCTTCATCCTAACTTTAAGATAACCCCTTCTCTAAATCTCCATAAATTCCCCTCCTTCCGTTCTCTATTACTCACACTAGCTCACAGACTCATCACAGGTATCATCACTCCATTGTTTACGACGATCACCGCCACGATGAAGCTCCTCCCACTTCTTCTACTTGCTCTCTTTCTTTCCACAACTTCGGCTCAGTCGCCTGCTGCGGCTCCCGCTCCTACTCCGTCGTCGCCTCCAACGGACATCATCAGAATCCTCAACAAGGCTGGAGGATTCACCACTCTGATCCGTCTCCTCAGGACGACCCAAGTGGCTAACCAGATCAACTCTCAGCTTTTGACTTCAAGTGGTGGAATCACATTGTTCGCCCCCACCGACAATGCCTTCTCCAGCCTCAAACCTGGATTCCTCAATTCCCTCAACGACCAGCAGAAGAACGAGCTCATTCAATTCCACATATTACCCTCATTGGTCTCCCTCTCAAATTTCGACACTTTGAGCAACCCCGTGAGAACTCAGGCTGGGGCGGATCCGGATCGGTTGGCCCTCAACGTCACGGGTTCCGGTAACCAAGTCAACATGACGACCGGTGTTGTCAATGCCACCGTCGGCGGGACCGTGTATACAGATAGCCAGTTAGCAGTGTACCAAGTGGACAAGGTGCTTCTCCCCCGGGATTTCTTCGAGGCCAAGTCTCCGGCGCCTGCACCGGCGCCTGCTTCGGCCAATACGAAAGCCTCAAAGAAGAAAGCGGCCGAGGGACCTGCGGCTCCTGCGGATGACTCTGCCGCAACGAGCTTGAAACAGATGTGGGGGGCCATTGTTGGAGCTGCAGTGATGGGATTTTGGTTGTGATGAGGAAGGGAAGTCGAAGATGAAGAAGAATGAAGCAACGTGCGTGTATGTCATGAGTATGTACTATATATGTGGTGCATATATAGGGTCTGATGTTTTCGTGGTGGTGGTGCCGCCGCCGCCGCTGTATGATTCGATTGAATTGAGGGCAAACGGTTGACATTTTGTAGTGTTTTTCCAAATAAGTCTTTCTCCATTCGCTTTTTACTTCTATTTTCACTGTCCAATTCTTTTTTGTGATATATCAATCAAGTCAGTTTGCGGTGAGAGTTATATTCGAATTTTGAAGGTCTATTATCTCTCTCTCCATCATTTCTCGTGTTTTTATTTTTTTTCACCAATCTTATGTATTCTTGTCATCAAAAGGCAAACCATTGGAAAATATAAAAAGGTTTCAATTTTAGCACTAGCTCCTCTTAGATATCATATCTAGATCTAGTTATAGTTATACTGTAAATTACACTAAAAATTAGATCTTATATTAAAAAGTTGATATAGTATTTGATTAAACATTGACCGCAAAGATATTAAATCTACAAAAGTTACTAAATAATAAATATTACGCACTTCCCATCTTAAAGGTAGGATCTTTGGTATGGAAGGAGTATTATGCTATATAAAATTTGGTGATACAAAATAAAGATTCATTTTATTAATAAATATGGATAAATTTAAAATCAAATAATAAACCTAATTTTTTCCTCAAACACAAAGTTAGGGTTGGAAAAAAGAAAGAAAGAAAGGGAGTTGAGAAAAAGATTACAAAACTAACTACAGGAAACACATTCAGTAGTCATGGGATAGGCTAGTTGAATTTGAGAACGAAGAAACCGATCCATTTGGGCTGGTTTTGGTAGGACTCGCATCGGGTTTGAAAGAGGTCATTAAGTGCTCTGTTGCTATTCATTTCATAGCTCTCTTCCCCACTTCTATCACTATTTACAACTCATCTTATTTTTAACTCCTATTGGTTCTGAAAACAAAAGTTAGCTTTTTTTGGTCAAAATGAGAGTAGGTTGAAAACAAATGGCCTCCCCAAGCATGTGTATTATTAAATTGCGTTAGTTGCTTAAGCCCATGACCATCACATTGCTATTTGCTAGTTCAGCTTATTACTTGCTTCCTCCAATAAGCAAGAGATTATTGAATATAACAGGCATATTGGAAAGCTCACCTTCACACTCACACTAACTTCCCTCCATTCTTGAGCAATACCGCAAAGTGGCTAGGTAGCAGCAGCACCCTCAACTCCTTGCGTCATTCTTTACCTTCACACTGATGCATCACCCTAAACCTCCCATCAAATTTCATTGATGCAAGTACAAAATTGGATAAAGTTTTATATTAAGAACCAAACCCAAAAACTTTGATAAACTCCTATATTTAGAACCGAGAGAGGTGTTATTAAATTCGTTAATACATCCAAGCTGCATCAATGTTTGAAATGGTGGCCGATGTTGGGACTGGAAATGAATCACTCTGTTTTGTTGCAATCTCTTTGATTCAATGAAAGTTTCAGTTTCATTTAAAAAAGTTGATTGCAATTAGTATAAACCGAATCCTTGGGTAACCGAATTCTCTGAACTTAAGCTACAAGAAGTCGTTCTCATTTCTCTAATATACCTCACCGTATTCGATCTTCATTTTTATCAGAATCTATCACAAGAGATTAATTCATCTCCATGACAGATAAGTTATATCCTAACCAATTAATCCAATTACACATCTCTTTCACCTCCCTCTCTTCACTTCCTTATTCTCTATGAAATCCCACTCCTCACTTTCTCCCTCATCAAACAATCCCAATTATCTCCATTTCCCAGAAAACATAAACCTTAACCTTTCACTAACTTCAAGAAATATGAAGCAAGTCCTCTTCTTTTCCACAGCTATTATAGCCCAATCACCCGCCCCGTTCCCTAAGCCCCCACCAAAACCTGCCTTCACCGCACCGGCCTAGCCATTGGTACCCTCACCATCTTTAGACACTTCTAATTCTTCCAACGATGACATCATCAGAATCCTGAGAAAGGCGAACTCTTTCAGTGTCCTCATCCGACTGCTGATAATAACCCAAATAATCAACCAAATCAATTAGCAGCTCAACACAACAAGCTCCGGAGGATGAACCATCCTTGCTCCTCACAACAAGCAGGGTTCCTGAACTCTCTGGACGACGAACCCTGTTCGGACGCTGGCCCAAGACAACCCCGCGAGGTTGCAGCTGAACATGACGGCTTACGGGAGCCGTGTGAATATTTCGACGGGCCTGGTGAATGCCACGATCAGCGGTGTTGTGTATTCCGATAGGCAGTTTGCGATTTATCACGTGGACAAGGTGCTCCCTCCTTTAGATTTATTTCAGCAGCCACCAGCTCCGGCAGCGGCTTTGGCTAAGGCACCTAAAGCCAGTAAAGATGAGTCTTGTGTTGAACATTAAACAAAGTAGAAATTGAAGAAGAAAATTCAACATATTATGGTAGACTCTTCTGGTTTACAACACTAATCTACCCTCACATGAGGATGATGACCTAATCCCATTTTTAGGACTCTTAAAGTGGGAGATCCAAGTTATCCTCCCATTCTTTATGCATTGGTGGGGATTTTACATCATCTCACCCTTTGGTGATGATTATACAATCTCACCTTCAAACCAATTTACTATGACCCTTTATATATTTTTTTGAGTTACTAACTAACTAAGTGATTAACACTAATCACTTTAACCAACTCATACTTCTAACACCCCGCTCAAGTTGACGCCCCTTAACTCTAGGTGCTCAACTTGTCAATACAAAAAATTACAAGGGAATGAAGTGAGTTAAACTATACAATTTTGATTCACACAACAATACAAACATTTCTTCATAATCTTCTTCTCTCTAGTGCTTCTTCTCTGGACTTCAAAATAAGGACCATATGCATTTCAAATCCTTTTATCAAAACCTGGAATGTGCAACTCATCTCCTGCATATCTTCAATTTCGGCAGGGGTAACCCCTTGAGCCTCCAATTCTTGCTCTGGAGTTTTCATAAAAAGAGTAATTTCTTTCATGCCTTTTATGACATCGACGGTCTGCTCTTGGACAATTTGGGTTTGGGGTTTTCCCTTTTTATTCTCTTTTGAATTCTTGAATGGAGGCGCCATAGCCATCATAAACTCCAAAGAAATGAAATGTCTGTTGACTCAAGCATTTGCTCATTCCATCAATTACCCTACCACTAATTAGCATTTGAATGAGAATTTTCATAAATTCAGGCACAGTTGCAAATGCATCTTCTATCGCAGGTCTTCTTCCACAAGAGTGAATTAAAGAATAGAGTCTTTCAGTTCTTGACATGTTGTGCAGGAGTTCTTGGATGCCCAGACTTGCACATGGACTCCCAAGAACGCTTCTTGATCTTGCGTCGTGACCCAATATTTGGTGGGGTTGAACTCCTTGAGCTTCTGCAATTTTTCCAACTCCATCTGAAGTTAACAATGCAGAAGAAGATGCACTGTTTTGCAGATAACGACCTTCAACCTCAAGAACTGCAGCAAGAAGAAGAATAAAGAAGATGAAGAAGTATGCTGGTTTTGGTTCTTCTTTCCAGCATCTGATTCCACAGAAACTGGTGGTATGGAGGGATCGAGTAGCTTCTTGGCCAAGGATTTGACGTCATTGGTTGAGGGATTTTTGTCCTTCAATGCTCCTTGGCTTCGCTGCTTCCTCGTTTGGACTCTAGGGTGGTTCTTTCTTGCCTTCTTGGGCTAGCTTCTTGAAAACACAGCGGTGGATCATATAGCCTGCTGCTCTAATACCACATTGAACATTAGAGAAAGTAGAAATGGAAGAAGAAAATTCAATGTATTATCATAAACCTTTTCGGTTTACAACACTAATCTACCCTCACTTGAGGGTGATGAACTAACCCCATTTTGGGGACTCCTGAAGTGGGAGATCCAAGTTATCCTCCCATTCTTTATGCATTGGTGGGATTTTACATCCTCTCACCCTTTGGTGATGATTATACAATCTCACACTCAAACTAATTTACTATGACCATTTATATAGTTTTTTGGGTCACTAACTAACTAAGTGATTAACACTAATCACTTGAACTAACTCATACTTCTAACACTTCGGAAGAAGATGATGTTCAGACGACCAAGCACAACTCCAGTGATGTCAACTTAAATCGGTTTTCAAGGAATAACTATGATTTCCCTTGGAGTTGCTTTAGTTGCGAGAGCCATCACGTTGTCTTGAAAAATACATAAGTTGCCTTTAAATTTAGTTGCGTGATTTTCTTATTTTGTGGTATTTATTTGGTATCTCTAAGCTTAAGGCATAGAGATATTGTTAGCAATGTGGTTGGCCAACACCAACCTAGCTTTATTTTTGGGAGGCACATCACTCATAACATATTTATTGGACAAGAGGTCAGTCGTTTAATGAAGAACAAAAAGTATAGAGGATACCATTTGAGCTATTGGAATTGATGCGAAAAACTGAGCTATCAATCAATCCTTCCTTCCAAGCTCTTGTGTATTGACAACTTTTATGAAGAAATTGACAAGTGTTTTTATGCTATTGACAATTTTTCCGTTATGCTACATTTGTTGCTCTGTTAAGTTGTTTTATAACTTTTTGTATGGTATTAACAACTCCGACAAACGTAATGACAACTCCATTGAGTTGTAGTAGTAAACGTTGCTATTAAAGTAGTCAATACATTTACAAATATTATCATTCGCACTATAAGAGTTGTCATTGGATAAAACATTACTTACTTATATGTGTAACATATTTGCATGTAATATATTATCAAAATGGTTTAGTGACCCAATGATCACCAAACTTTTGGGGAACCAAGGTGAGTGAGATCACATCCCACCTTCACCACCTCGGCTCCTATTTAATTTTAGTAAAAAATTCTGATGTGTCCAAAAACAGTTGTTGAAGCTCCATCAAGTGACTGCTGGTCGGCACCATTGGTGAGGGTGCCTCATTCTTTTTTATATATGATTGACATTTTCATCTTTTCATACAAATTCTAAAAAACCCATTTATTGACAGATCATTTTCTTTATTTATGATAGCTCGAGAAATTCAAGAAATATTTATTTACCATTTTCCTAAAATGAAATGGGTCTATTAATTGGTCGGGTCGAGATGGGGGCTGGGTTATGGCCTAATGGCCCATGCCCATCACGTATGGTTCTGTGTATTTTAATTTTTATTGTTGCATTTGTTTTGATTACAATTAAACCCAGCCACCCAGATCCCCTCCTTCCTCCTGTTGTTACGATTTACGAAGGTCCTTACGACCACCGAACGTCACCGTCGTCCACTACTGAGGTCTCCGTTGTCCTCTCCTGTGCACGTGAAGCTTGTCTGTGTTAGTGGTCCCTCGTCTTTCTTCGTGCCTTCGTGAGCTCGAGCTCTGGTGCTGCTTCCTGGTAGTCTTCCGTCCTCTTCTTCAGGTATTTTGCCTCTCCTGGTTTCATGGTCGTGGTTCCTGCTCGGGGTCTCTCCTTCCATTACCGTTCACATTTTCTCGAAATTTGATAGGAGTTGCTCTCAGCCATGGTTTGGAATCCACATTAGATAGGTTAATCATGTTCAGAGGTGATTAGAGCCATTAATTTGTGATTTGTGAATTTCAAAATCTAGGGTTCAAGTGGCATGATATGGTTTGGAATATGTTTTAAACTAGTGGCATACAATATTCGTCCTTTGTTGATTTGCTCTGTGGATACATGAGTTTACGACCCCTTGCCCTTTAGACCCATACCTTCCGGGCATCTTGCCATTGACCGTTACAGTCAAACTCACTTGTTATGTGATTATCATTATGTATGTGCTGTTGGGCAGTTTGTTTGATTTATAGTCTCTTGAGGTCTTGAACAATTAATGATATTTTCTTGCATTGGAAAGTGTGAACTTGGCTGGCCATTTGATTCGTCTACTGAATTAATCTAATAGCATGTCTCTGTTTCATGAACCAGTCACTGATTCTAAAAGACCTTGATTGCAGGGTTAAAAATAACCATCTGATATCCATAAAATCCCCAATTTACGGAAGAGAATTCAAGCTTTGGTGTCTAAGAGGTTTTTTCGTTGATTCTTTTGCTATGGTAAGTTTTACGAGATTGCTTGTTATAAATTTTCTTCTCTAGTTTTTAAGGAAATAGAGTAATAGGATAGAGAGTGGAAATTATGTTGACTTGAATCTGGATATGCTGAAAGTGTCTGCTCTAAGACTAAGAGTGGTAGGCTCCTCTCTAGTGGTTTGGCTTGAAATCGGTTCTGATTTGTAGTGATTTAAAGCGTCTTATTTTGCCTGTTTACAACCCTATCCCTGTTAGGGGAATATCTGTCTATAGACAATATTCCAGATTCTGAATATGATCTTAAGTTTGATTGAATTGTTTGCACAGGCTGCAAAGATTCTTGCAAACCTAATTGTGATGGGCGGTGGTATTTTGGCTAGAGCATTTGTCCAAGCATATCGTCAAGCTCTCGCTAGTGAGTTTCTTATATCATCTGGCAAAAAATAAAAAATAAAACCTTTCTTAGATTTATTATGTCTATGCAAGTATTTGACTAAAGCTAGTTTAATGGTAGGTTCTAAGTTGTTTATTATTGATTGTCAGTACGGCAACTCTGGAGAGAATATGTTATTAAATTGATTAAGGTGATTTGTATATGTTACGATGAAGGTTGTCGGGGGCATGATTGGAAAGAGTTGATCAAATGATTTCAACCCCATAAAATTTAAAATTTCCGTGTCTGCAAAGAATTTAGAGATCTCCTTGGCAATTTTAGAAGCAATTCTTATCAATATGCATTTAACTTATGGTTCGTCTACCTTGTTCTTTTTTCCTCCCTCTGGGTGACCTTGTTGGTCTTTGGCACACTGTAACCTGGACTTCTAGCCCCAGTTATTTCTAATTTATCCAAAGCATTGATCTCTATCTGAATATTAATTCTTAAATTATTCTCCAGGTGTGGGGTTTTGTTAGGTTTATGATTGGTTAGAGAATCAATCTTTTACAAAATAATCTGTGGGGTCCGTTGAAGTTGATTGATGAATATATTTCAGTAGAGTACTTATCATGCCATGGAGGAATCCAGTTTACGTAGTCCCAACCAATATTTTGGGCCTGTTTATTCTGTCATGTTCTTGACAAGAAGTTGTTGCAGATGCCTCAAAAAATGGTGTTGCACAAGAGACAATACAGAATACCATTCGCAGAGCTAGCAAA
>JANTPZ010010497.1:0-11975 GCA_025593235.1 Vachellia pachyceras | reverse complement strand
TCTTTTACTTTAACTTTTCCGTTCTGATCTCTCCCATATCTTCTTTCTTCTTTAAGTCCATTAATGTCTTCTCCGTAAAAGTGGGTTGGTATAGACGGATAGTATAAGAGAGACTCTATATATCCCTCAGACAAATAAATCAAAAGTGCCACCTAAACTGGAATCTTTTCAGAGCACAAGAGAGTAAA
The DNA here is from genome assembly GCA_025593235.1 of Vachellia pachyceras. Taxonomy (NCBI): domain Eukaryota; kingdom Viridiplantae; phylum Streptophyta; class Magnoliopsida; order Fabales; family Fabaceae; genus Vachellia; species Vachellia pachyceras. Next base: position 11,787 of record JANTPZ010010497.1, on the reverse strand, counting down.
TGAAAGGGCATTAATTCCTCTGATGATAAGCTGAGAGGAATTTAGTTTTCTCACACAGAAATGTAAGCCCACAACATAACTTACAATTAACATAGAAGAAGATATTTTGTAAGAAGAATGAGGGAAAGTAGGAGAGAAACAATAACATAGAAGAAGATATTTTGTGAGATTTTGCTTGCATGGCTTTCACTGAATTGGATTAAGAAGAAGAAGAAGAAGAAGAAGATGATGATGAAGGGAAAACGAAGAGGAAGATAAGTAGGGAATCTGAGAAATATTGGCGGTGAAATGAAAGAAAGCAGTGTGGTGTCAGATCTGTGACACAGAAACAGTGAGAGGACTCGGGACCTTTTGTTTTGCCTGAACGAAATTATTGAATGAGCCTTTGGGGCTTTGCTTTTGTCTTCTCAATCACATTTCTCGAGAAAGCTGACACCAACCAAAGGTAATGAGTGAGCCCATTATTTGATAATTATAACAGTATGACTTCCCCACTCTTATTTCAGCTCCACATCTTTTCAATTACAAAACAAAATTACTTTAACATTTTTATCTCCACAATTATAATTTCCCCCCTTTATTTTTTTTATTGACAAAAAGGTTTAATATTGAATAAAATAGAGAGAGGCTCGGAGTAAACCTATCCTATACAGAAGCTTCACCATTCTGTTTCTCTTTTGACACACCCTCCGTTACAAAGGATTAATAATATCCCACAAACCTTTCTTTTCCTTGATTATTACTCGCTCCTTCTTTCTTTTCTTTTTAAATTTCTTCATTCACACCAAGCTGCAAATATCTTGTTTTTGGAAAATAATTTGATAATAAAATATTATGAGTCCTTGATTGGGAGTCTCATAAGAAAGGGGTTTATTAATTTAAAGAGTTCTCCTACCTAAAAGATTAGTTTTTTGGGATTGAACTCTTCCTTGAAATTGATACTTATAACATTGGTACTTTCATTACAAGAATGGGTACTTTCATTAAAAGAATGATGCCATATAAAAGGCTGCATAGAGAGTTCTAACAGTTAAGAGGTTGAGGGGAAGTATTGTGGATTGGAGTCACAAGAGATAAGCTCTCAAATAAAGGGGTGTACGTTGTTATGAATCTTACATCTGAGAGCTTTATAAGAGAAGTTGAGTTTATAAATTTAAGGGATTCTCGTACCTAACATATTAGTTGTCTTTTGATATGAAGCTCTCTCTTTAAGCTTAAATACACTCATAGCCTAAAAATAATAAGTCAAATTCAAATATTACGAGATCAATATCTTGGAATTGCAGCTGAACTACCACTTGACCTGTTAGATGCTGCATCAAGTCAAATAATTGCACTAGGGAGAAAATATTTGATAGTTTACTTTATAAACTCAGGCAAAAAAAATTATACACATAAATAAATGAAATTAATTTATTTGGACAAATATGCAAATCTAACATATATACTATATACCTTTATATATTTTGAACGAATGAATCGATGCCCTTCAAATTGATTTGGTGGTCCTCACAAATCCCAAAAATGGTGTGACCACACCTGGCATGAAAAAAAATCAAATATAATATAGATATATAATAATAATTAGTGACATCTTTTCTGAAGAAAAGGAAAAGCATGACTGTTTTGCATTCAAAATTGCCTTTTTCTAAAGCTGCACCTTTTGACTTGTGTCGTTTTCTACCACATAAACCCGGACGTGGGGCTTAGTTGCAATTTCTGTGGCATAATTATTGCAAAATGTAGATGACCAAAATCCCATCCAGTGTTCATTTCTTAGCACAGATTCAGCGTTTTAGCTTGTTGAATAAAGTTTTTAGCCATTTTGAAATAGTACTTTTATATTCGTATCAATCCTCACAAATCAGTGTGAAGTGTGCCCCTCTAAGTGTAGATATATATTATGATCAGTACTTCCTCTTGTCTTAAATATATGTAGATGTTTGATAACGAATTTAAAAATATTAAAAAAAATTAATTTAGATAATTGTTTGTTAAAAATGCATGTTGATTTTTCTAAATGATCCCTTATAAACATTTGCATGAGAAATTACCCTTTTAATAAGTGCAATCACCAAGAGTTCAGTGAAAGTATAAATTTGAGAGCAAAACATTGAAGTCTGAAATTTAGAAACAAAGTAAATATCTTTGCTAACTTTTACGTGCATGTTTGGCAATGCTTCTAAACTCCTCAAAAGCACATCAACAGTGTTTTTCGTAAATTAAGATAATTTCTTTCATATATTTACTTCAACTTATGTGAAAACACTTCTCCACCACTTTCCCAAACGGACCCTACATTTATGACTGGAAGAAGTAATTCATTATATCATTTGGGTACCACTAGTATATTATTGTTTTCAATGCAGTCTTAAAAATGATCAACTAGTTTAATTAATTTGACTGATAGATAAATCAACAAATTGAGTCTTAATTCTATTCAAAATGTTTTGAATATCAAATTAATTACTATTTGTTGCTAAAAACGAATTAATTATTAGTTTAAAAATAAATTTAAAAAATAAAGTTTGTCAAAAAATAATTGATCAAAATTGATTAAAAATGAGCCAATATCAATTTCTTAATCTCAGATAATACATAGGTATATAAAACTTATAGTAATTTAATTATGGTCTTTATGACCATGGTCAGTCAAACTAATTAATAGTAACTTTGAACAAATGTTTCCATTCGGTTTTAAAAAGCTTTGTTTAGGATGCAAGGCATGATTACACTTATTTAATCCTTCAATAAAGATCACGTGCTTTCTGTTTCGACTAAAATATTTTTATATTCTTCAGTTTTAGAATTAATTTGATTCAAGGAAGGCTAAAGGCAGTTCATAAGTTGATAAGTTTTTCCTTCTTTAGGTTTGAAATTTTAATATTGTAAAGATCTTTTGCTGCATTTCGATTTACTTATTCGTTAAGTCATTTCACTAAAATCAATCACATTTTTTAATCTTTTGATTTGGTAACTTAGGAAGTTTGAAAGGTACAATAGGGCCCTTTATTAGTTTTACTTTTACCTCTCCTTTTGCAGTGTAGTATGATACAAGCTAGAGATAGGCCAAGGTTGAACTAATAGAGATTGTGCCCAACAATTATGTCTTGAAGGGGATAAAAGTTTTAAAAAGGAAAAAAAAAAGATTTGTAAACATTTTTATAAGCATCAATCAGAAGCTAGGGACAATTGGAACTTTCACTGTATATGTCTAGCATTATCTTTGCTTCTTCCTCTTATTTTTTTTCCTAAAACATTGAGGTGAAGTCTTTTCTTTCTTCCTAAAACATATATATAGTGACTACAATTTTCAAGAGAAAGAAATGGATTGAAGAGACTTTCTATTAGAAAAGCTCTTGACTCAAAAGAGGAGGCCCATCCCTAATTATGGGAGTTATGACAAATTTCTAAGTAATAACATTTGATGCATCTTCCAGCTCTCAGTATCTACAGCTTTCAACTAATATTTACCAATTTTAATTTTCAGAAATGGACTAAGGCATTAAACCAACTAAAGCATTGATTTCAGGTTCAACTAGTGGTACAACTGGTTGGACTATTTTTAATTAAATTAATACAATTCAAATAAAATTTATGAAAATAAAAATTATTTATCCATACTTCATCATTCGTCATGTCAAATTTATGGTAGATCACACTAACATTTGATTTATTATCCATTACAACCAAAACAATCAAATAAGCCAAATTGATATTCTAACCAATAAATCAAAGATATATATATATTGGATTATTGAGATTTTCTTAAAAAACTTAGTCATGACATGTTTTGCCGATTCACACTGGTTATGACCATGTTGGAGATCGAATTAGGCACCAATTCCATTTCAAACTAGTCAGTTCAGTCATATTATTATTTGAACGTTTTTTTGTAAATCATAGTATCAAGTATTCAAATAATTAACTAGTTCGATTCATTGGAAAGTTGACCCATAATGGGGCACCTCATTACCACTAAGTAATTATCATAGCTTGGAACAAAACGAGAGATTCCTCCCCTATTTAAACACTACAAAAAGGCTAAATTTCCGATGGAAATTGGACAGAAATCCCATGGGTAAGTTTTCTACTGAATTCCGTGTCTATGGGAAATTTCGTGGCAAGTTGCCACGGAAGTTCTGTTGCAACTTGCCACAGACATTTTCCATCACAAATTCGTTGCAAATTCATGACAGAAATTCCCTAGAAAAGTCCGACACTAATTTGAGATGGAATAAAATATTCCTTCTCAAATTGATTTGCGACTATGAAATTTGCGACGGAATCTGTTCTGTCGAAAAATACGTCGGAAATGTGTTTCAGACAGAATTCCATAGCAAATTTCCTTCAAAAGCCACTATTCGGACGGAAATTCCATGGCAAATTCCCTGTTTTTTTTTGCAGTGAAAGGATCATATTAATGGAAACTTTCTAACAGTTACTCTATAGCATTTGATGCATCTCTCAACTACCGGCATTTTCTACAACTTCCAATTACTTCCTCCATTATTTTTTAAGTGTCGTTTAACGTTTTGATATAAGAACTAATAAGAAGTGTTACCTTTTTGCGAATTGATCACACATATATATATATATTGAGGGGCATAATGTTTTAAAAAGAAGCATTACCTTTAATATCAAACTGGTCCTGCTCCAAAAAGAAAATGTAGCCTTTGTTAGATCCTTAATTATTTTCCGTATGTTACGACAAATCTGATTGGCAAAAATATCTGTTTTGTGTCTATCTTTGTCTCATAACATTCTAAAATAATGTGTCCTATTCAACAGCATATTGTATCCGTTTGGGAACGCGGTAGAGAAGTACTTTTAAGTAAGTCGAGGTAAATATGTGGAAGAGATTATCTCGTTTTACGAAAAAACACTGTTGAACGTGCTTTTGAAGAGTAAATAAACTTTTCCAAACAAGTACATTAACTTGTACCCCACAGAATCGGTTTCCTTCCCTGTCATGGGGAATATATCTGACTTGGATAATCTGAATTCCAGCAAACTTTGCATTTTATTATTTTTTATTTTTTATTTTAAAATTTTGAAGAGTTTAAATCTGATTTGGAGTTTTGGACAGTCCAAATCAGATGTATATATACTCGCAACATCCCTAAAAATGTGGATAAGATCAGATTTCTGGTGAGATGCCTTTCTAAATTTTGATCGAAACCTCGGTCATTGTTCCTCTCCAATTTGTTCGGGAACCTCGTACGAAAAAAGTTGTCTCCCATTTCTGTTCCTTTGGCTAACCCAACACACACAACTTCTCATCTAATTACGTACGTGCTTCTTCTCTCTTAGCCAAGTTTTTAAGTGTTGGGTCAGTCGATCCCAATCACTACTATGGCAAGTTATAATTACAGCATCTAGCTAGCTAGCTTTTGGTGGCTTTACTTAACATGATCAATCTGGCGGTCTCTTGAATTAAGGTTTCATTATCTGTACAGTGACTGTTTAGAATTCAAATGATCATGTGACTGTCTTTTAAAACTTGTCGAATTTGGAAATACGAATGATTCAAGTCCGATAACTTTTTTTTCCCGTTTTTCTTTCGTGTTTACAGGGATTCGGATGCATATACCGGAGACAAAGGAATTTCTGGGATTTGAATGATCTTATATATATGAACAGTTTTGAAGACAATAATTAGACTTCAAGTTTGAAGAAAATTTAATTAAATTCAGCGCACAAATGATTTGCTTCGCATGTTTTTCTGCTGACCAAGAAAAGAAATCGTCAAAGAGATCCCACAATGCATGGAAGGAATACGGAGTCGTCGCCTCCATCTAAAACTTCTGTTCCATTTGAAGCCTCTTCACAGCCACGCCATGGTAACACTACGCATTATTCTCTCTCTCTATATATATATATATATATATTATACACAATCCTGTATTTCTATGTGCAGAAACCCGTAACCCTAATTATCGAAAGCCCACTTCACAGACGAGAGAAGCTGAAACAAATAGGGAAGCCATCAAAGATATGGGTAGCAATAACATTGCTTCTCATACCTTCACCTTCCGGGAACTAGCAATGGCGACTAAGAACTTCAGGCAAGAAACCCTAATTGGAGAGGTGGATTCGTAAGGGTTTATAAAGGGAGACTTGCAAAAACGAACCAGGTAATTAAGAGCCAACGATAACATGAACATGGGTTAATTTCTATATAATGTGAACTTCGTATTAATGTATGAATCATAAGGCTTTTAATTTGTCTTTATATATAGGATATAGCTGTGAAACGACTTGACAGGACTGGATTTCAAGGGAATACAGAGTTCCTTGTTGAAGTGTTGATGTTAAGCCTCTTACATTGTGCTGATGGATCTAGTTGGTTATTGTGCTGATGGAGATCAGAGACTTTTAGTGTACGAGTACATGCCATATGGATCTGTCGAGGATCATCTTATTGGTATCGCAATTCTCCTTAAACGTATCATTCTTTTTCTGCGAGGCTTGTTTGGATTAGCTTTTGTAAGCCAAAAGCCTCTCAAAAGTCAGTTTAAAAGTTCAAAAGCGAATTTGAGCCCAAAAATCATGTTTGAATTGGCATAGGAGTTGGATGAACTTTTGATAAAATCGTACCTGAATTCAAGTATCGGCACTTTATTTATATGAAATCCTGTATAATGCATGTGTTTTTTTGTGCATCAAAACATATGATTAATTCATTTTGGCCAATAAAATTTACGAATACTTTCCACCGATTTTTTTTGGAAAACTAAGTTAGACCTGAAGCCACAATTTGGAGCTTATAGGTCACAAAAGCCAACTTAGGTATTCCAATTGACTTTTTTTACAAAAACACGTACAAATGTAAATAACATTACATTAATTCACTTTAACTTCAACTTCAGTTTGGATAAAAGTTTTTTTTGGGGCAAAATTAATCCAAACAAGTTTGAACTCAAAACAGAAAGGAAAAGAAGGCCCCTGTTTCTTTTCCGATGCGGTGAATTGAATTTTCAGATTTGCCTCCTGATCAAAAGCCACTAGATTGGAATACGAGGATGAAAATAGCATTGGGAGCAGCAAAAGGTTTAGAATATTTGCATGACAAAGCCAAACCACCTGTGATCTATAGGGACTTGAAAGCAGCGAACATCTTGCTAGACAAGGATTTCAATGCAAAACTTTCAGATTTCGGACTAGACAAGCTTGGGCCTACGGGAGACAAGTCCCATGTTTCTTCCAGAGTCCTGGGAACTTATGGCTACTGTGCTCCTGAATAACAACGAACAGGTAAACTCACTGTAAAATCAGATATCTATAATTTTGGAGCTGTCTTGCTTGAATTGATCACAGTCATTGACACGACAAGATCCACATGGAAACAGAACCTTGTTACTTGGGTGAGTCCAGTATTTCCCTCATCAATCTTTTGCAGTCATATGTTTCTCGAAAGTTAGCTATAGAACAATATATATAAATATATAAATAGCTTTTGTTTCTTAAATCAAGTTATGTTTTTATACTCCTTCACAAAAGATTACGTGTAGATTGATGGCAGCTAGACCAAGCTAGTTAGTCATATCGTATTAAAACCAAACCCGAGTCAACCAAAACTAGTCCCTTGATCAATTCGGTAGTATTTAACCAGCCAATCAGACTGAAATATATATATATATATATATATTTCTTCCTCTCTTATTGAGTTCGAAACAACATCGTTTTAAGTTTTAAAATTAAGGAAAAAAATTGCAGTTCATGAGATATGTGCTTTAATAACTATATTTTCATGGATTATGTATAGTTTAGACATAATAAATGTATGGATTTATGTCTTTTTATTTAAATATTATTTTAATTATAACTAACTAAATCTTAAGTTAACTCTGATTTAAATCACTAACCCTTCAACTACTGTTTCAACTTGTAGATTTACAGCTTTAGTTTTCAGCACCTTAATTAGTACGTAGTGGATGCAGCAAAACATTAAAGCTGTATCAGAAGCTAACAATTTTGATGGCAAAACCAGTGATGATTCTGATAATTGAGCTCTTTGTTTTGATCCCAATAAATTAATCAGGCACAAACAATATTCAAGGACCATCATCGGCATCCAGAACTAGCAGATCCACTTCTGAAAGGAAACTTCCCTTTAAAAGCACTGAACCAAGCATGTGCCTGAACGAGGAAGCTTCTGCGGCTCGGCCATTAATGAGCGACGTATTGAGTGCCCTTAGCTTCATTGGGACAGACATTAATGTTTCTCATGCGGGAGGACTGAGGAGGAGGTCATGAGGAGGACGATGACGGTGATGTTGAAACATCCTTTAAAGGCCAAAATATTCTAAAAATCTAGAATTAAATGAAAAATTAAAATTAATGATAAAATATAATCACTCAATATTAAAACTCAAATATTCCCTAATAATGATAGATATCATAAATATCTAGAATCCCGAATCAATCATTATTCCACATCCTACCACTTCGTGTTATATACATAAAAACAACTTGAGGTTGTGACACCAGTCATTCTTCTATAGTAGATGAATCTTGAATGTTTATATCTATAAGTTGAAATATTGTGCTTCAACACATTTTAAGAGAGAATAACATTTTGGTGGATAGTTTAACCAAAATAACTCATGACTGATAGAAAATTTTTGCTTCTTTGATCAACCACCGTATTCGTTACAGTAGACGTTGGTTGATGGGGGACCTCTACCTTTAAATGATGTTCTATTTTAATTAATGATTTTTAGGTTTCTATTAAAAAAACTTAAAAGAGAATCACTGTAAGTTCAAGGAAGAAATATAATGAAAAAAATTTTCACAAGTAAGCAATCCTTCTCATTTGTTATTGAATATTGAAATCTTTTATGATTAGATTCATTTAAATGAGATCTCTCGGTAATTCTTTCTTAAAGTTCTATTTATTGAGACCTTACAAGCCATAACAATTTTTTCTTGGTCAAAATAAAGTAAAAATCATTGCCAGTCATTTAACTTGATTACTACATTTTCATGATTTCTTTTAAATAATTTTACAAGTGGTGGTTACTTTCTTTGTCGAAAAAGAAAATCTATTAGCCATAGTCGCAGTACAAATAAGGAAAAATGGGAGTTGAAGTCGAGTTATATATATGGAAATGACGTTGTGCGTAAGATAATTTGGTGTTCTTCGTTTTTGATGTAGCAATTAGAGTTGGTTGAAGCACTCTTCTTTTTTATAATTTCGTGTTCTTTGATTAGAAAGCAAAAGCAGGCAACCAAGGGATTCACAGAAGAAATCAAAGGTTTATTGGCTGATCAAAGAATTGCAGCAATAAAGAAGCTGAATAATAACATGTTTGGACTTTGGAGTCAAACAAGAAGGAGAATTCTTAGCTGAAGTAAGTATACTACCGCTTATATTAACAATAAAAACTACTTTTCTAATATGATGTATGGTCTGAGTTAAGTATATTAGAAAGATTTTGTTTCGCATTACATGAACATGCTTTTCTAACACCAAATATAAATATATAGGCCTATAATCCTTAGGCTCAACTAACACCAAATATAAATAGGCCTATAATCCTTAGGCTCAACTACAATAACTGGATTGAAATGTGGGGGTACTGGGCAGAGAGGAATATAGGCCCTTGTTGTACCAGTACATGGGAAATGTTTCTTTAGCTGAACATCTAAAGTCAAACACTTTGGATTGGACCAAAAGATACTTACTCCAAGAATGCTGAGAGTGGATTCTGCGTTGTGATATAAAGCCTCAGAGTATTCTTTTGGATTCAAATTACTAACCCAAGGTAGCAGATTTTGGCTTATCTAATAAGCTTCTAAACCGAAATGACTAAAACACTCAGCTTCTCAATGGTAAGAGCAACAAGAGGATAGGGCACCTTCAAAGAGACGAGACGGCACATAAAGATATTTCTTAGCGGTCGCCATGAAAGTGAAGCAGCATCATGTTCATGGCTCAAACATTTCTAGAAGTTGGCTCTTGGTGGGCCTCTCATCCTTGTCTTCCTCGACGCACTTCAAAGCCACTGTACTTGCAAATGCTAAAATGTCACCCAGGAATTCTTCTTCCTCTTGTTTGGATCCAAACGAGGAGACACCTGAGGATACATGTGACATTGAGAGATCCGAATAGTGGTGGCAGTCGTGACCGCAGTTGTAGTGGTGATATTGGTGATAGTAATAATAATGATTATGGTCACACTAAAATTAAGATTTCATTTATAATTTAAAATATAAATAGAGTTTTATATTTGCACTACTACAAAAAGTACTTTTTACGTCCTATTTTTAACCCAATTGGCGCCCTTTTTCGGGGGCGTGAATGTGACGGGAGTAGAAAGTTAAAGCATACGGCGCCCTATGTAATATCACAAATTTCGTAAACGGAAATAAATGCCAAATTGATGAATTACGAAATAATTTAAGGCCCCATAGATAAGAAAAATAGAAAGGAAAATGACTATAGATAAGAAAGGATGATTGACTAAGTCCCTAATTTTGAGGATTTTAAGTTGAAATGACTAAAGGGCAAAATGGTCATTTGGCCTAATAATAAGGGTAAAATGGTCATTTTGAATAAAAAGGCTTAGGGTATAAAATGTCATCAAATAATAAGGACATTTTGGTAATTTGGTCAAAAGTCAACTCAAAAAGTCAAAGACAACCAAGGGCAAGGTTGGAATTAAGAAAGAGTAGAAAAAGTGATGGCATTTTGGTAATTAAGAAAGAAATAAGAAGGTAGTGGCATTTTCGTAAATAAGTGGAAAGAAAGACAAATAATGCCATTTTCGTAATTAAAGGATTTTCGGAGTTAAGGACGACTGAGAACTAATTATTTGATGTAGCAGGAGTTCTCAAATGCCGGGAAGAATTTTGAGGAACGGAAAAGGGCTTGAGTATCAGGGAAAAATATAAAATTTTTCCATGCCCTTAAGTCAAATTGACCGTCGGGAACCCATTTTACGGTGTTGCATGCAAATCGAGGAATCCTGACGAGTTATGAGGAAAAACCCAGAGATGCTTTGGGCTAAGGATGACGCCACCTAGGCAAGGAGGCCTAGGGAATGACGCCACATGAGAGATAAAGTCTCCGGAAAAGTAAAAAAGATAGTTACCCGAGTAAATGTTACTTTACGAAAATGTGTGCCACCGGATTAAGTAACTGGACGGGCAAAGGCCGGTCTGCCCAACCAAGCTGATAAAAGAAGGCAGAAATCACTTTTCCCTAAGCAAATAAAGAGAGGACAAGTGGCACCATAACAATCACATAAACTCCAACTTGGTCTCCAAGTTTCATTCTCATCCACACATTGTAAAAGAGGAGTCTTTAATAAGTCAAATTATCTCTTTCTCCTTTCAAATTTCCGTCCTCCCTCCTCTCTCTCCCAAGTCTGGAATTTTCTCTCCTCTCCCAAGCTTCCAAGATGCCATTTTTGCTCCCACAAGGAAGAACTAGCACACAAGGTAACCACTCAAGCTCTTAAATCTTCATCTTTTCTCAAGCTAGCAACCTTCTACTACCTTCTTCTTGGTTTGGTTTCTTGAATGAGCCTCTCTTTTGAAAGATGATGGCTAGGATTTCAAGAGTTGAAAATGGAAAAGAGAAGGTTTTAAAGGTGGTAAATGGTTGCAAGTTCTTTCTTGAGTAGTAAAAGATAGCTTGATGGTTGTTGATGGTTGTTTTGGTTGTTGTTGGGTATTGTTCTTGGGATTTTGGAAACCCTAAGTATATGGGGAGGTGATGTTCATTTGAGGTCTTGAGGGGGAAATATGTGTTTGATTTTTATGAAGCTTGAGTCATGA
>JANTPZ010010496.1:0-12012 GCA_025593235.1 Vachellia pachyceras | reverse complement strand
CCGAGCATGGAGGAAGAAGATTTGGACCCTCTTGCGAGATTTCGGCTGAAAATGAGTCTCGAAGGACCAGAAGCTTTGAATCTTGGATTGGTTGAATGAGCTCTGCTAATTCAAAATAGTCTGGAAGATGCGATTGAAGCAGAAGCTCGGAAGTGACAACACGTGAAGCTGCCACGGAGCCCAATGCAAGCTGGTAAAGGCTTATGAACAGAAACGGCTTAGGAACAGTGGGGAAACGGCTTAGGAACAGTGTTGTTGAAGTGCAAATTTCAGATGCACTTTTATAAATATATTGATTCCATAAAATTTGATGTGGGACAAATTAATGATCATGATATGATCGAAATCAATTATTCCCAGCAGAGGTGGTTCACGAGGGAAAAATCAGAGCGAGGTGGTTACTAATATTCTATGTATAATATAAACATATCATACAGCTCGTTATGATAAGGCAACGTACTTTGGCTGGTACCTTAAGCGTCTTTTATATTGGGGTTTCCAACATGAGTAAAGCACCCTATCATGCTGCCTTTAATATGTGGGCTCATATTCGCTGGTCATTACGCCCATCGATCATAATCCGGACCCCAAATTTAGGAACAAATGCAAAACGGGTTCACGTTCATTTCAGTGGTCTACCTGGTCAAACTTTAGCCCTCTCCACGATTTCATTTCTTTCTTTCCTTTCGTAAGTGAATCACCATAGTGGATTCGTGATCATCATGCAGAGGTGGAACAGAAAGAACGCCCATTTTCCTTTGCTTGTGCTTTTCTTCCTCATCTTCGTAGTCTTGACCACCTTCCTGAAAATAGTATCCTTCAAATCCATGAGAACCCAGATCATGTTCATAATCATCAAGAAGCTTCTCCAGTAACTTATGTCAAACCCAATCTTCCTTCTCAACTCAACCCTTCTTCAAGTATAATTGTTCACTCAATACTTGAGATTTTTCGTGTATTTCCTTGGTTCTTTCTGCTTATTTAGCTTGGATTTGAAATGGCTTTTATTGGATTTTAGGGATGTTGGATAGATTCAGTAGATGCAACTCCACCAAAGAGTATAGTGGCCGGAAAATTTCGTGGGCAAACCGTTCCCAGCATTCCAGCAGCCGGAGAGAGAGTCTAGATGGCTGTGACATCTTCTCTGGGAAATGGGTTTATGACAATAGTTCGCACCCATTATACCACGAATCGGATTGCCCTTACATGTCGGACCAACTAGCTTGTCACAAGCATGGACGGTCGGATTTGGGTTACCAACATTGGAGATGGCAACCGCATAACTGTAATTTGCAGAGGTGCTTTCGTTTTCTTAGCCTTTTTCCCCGTTATTAATGATTAAGAGATTTTTTTTTGTTTGACTATATCCGAGTTAAATTTGGCGATCCAAGGACTACTGTTTGGGCGTTTAGGTTCTCGCTTCTTTCTTGCCATTGTTTTCAATTTTTCCTTAATCTACGCTATTGTTGATGGCATTAGAATGAATGCTCAAAATAGAAACTTTAATTGAAGTTGCAATATTCTTAAGTCGTTAATGTAATACTTAGAATGAATAGTATAGTACAGAGCGGTCCAAAATTTGTTCCTGCGGAATGGATTCGTTAAATTTAATTGCTGTCAAGGTTCACTGATTTTTTGTTTTAAACAGACGGGATGTGGCCGAAATGTGGGAGAAGTTAAGAAATAAAAGGCTAATGTTTGTTGGCGATTCACTAAACAGAGGACAATGGATATCTATGGTGTGTTTGTTACAGTCAGTAATTCCTGCTGATAAAAGGTCAATGTCGCCAAATGCCCCTTTGACAATTTTCCGATCAGAGGTTAGTAAAAGAGCTATATCAACTGTAGTTACCATAGTGTCTCACTATTTTCTTACTGATCATTTTACTTTCTGGCTTTTCTTTATGCTATATGATGTTCTATGAATTTGAGCTGATGGGTATGCTCACTCATGTATTGAACTAATAGCCAAAAATCGCGTTAGCATCATTTTCCTGTTATCTGTATCTCATTTGCAGGAGTACAATGCAACTGTGGAATTCCTCTGGGCTCCATTGCTTGTTGAATCTAATTCTGATGACCCGGTAAATCACAGATTAAATGAGCGGATAATTCGTCCAGATTCTGTTCTTAAGCACGCATCACAGTTTGAGCATGCTGATATACTTGTCTTTAACACTTACTTGTGGTGGAGACAAGGCCCGGTTAAGCTATTGTAAGTATCAATTCAGCAATTTCTCAATGAAATTAACAGATATCTCTACTGTAATCTAATTGTATCATGTACTTCTGCAGATGGACTGATGCAGAAAATGGGGCCTGTGAAGAAGTAGATGGGTTAGGAGCCATGGAACTGGCCATGGGAGCATGGGCAGACTGGGTATCATCTAAAGTTGATCCACTCAAGAAGCGAGTTTTCTTTGTGACCATGTCCCCAACACATCTTTGGTGAGCACTGATCTGTATAATACCTAATTGTATTTTAAGTTTGTATCATCTTTTTTTAGTAGGAACTATCTTTAGCGATTTACATTCTTAGACATGAATTTTGTTGCTACGTTCACGCAGAGCTGATTGTTTGTCAGATAACTCTATTTAATTCATTAGGTGTCTGTTAACTCTTACATTACCAAATTTTATAATGAAATTACAACTTGTGAACATTTTTTGTGCTCTACTCCACTATACTGACCCTTCAATCAAGCTCCTCCACTATTGAGGAACTTCATAGCTAAACACTTGATAACTATAAAGTAAATGATCGTCACGGTTGTTCCATTATGGATAGACAGGATTGTCCAATGCAGATTCCATGTTATAGTTAGTCATGATTAGTGGCCATGGTCTTAGTGTCTATTCCCTCACCCCTGGCTGGCTAGCTTCTGTGACTGAATGAGTTTCTCATCAAATTTTGCAGTGTCATGAACCCCTACTGAATCAATGGCAGTGATTTTTTCCTTATTTAAAAGATGTTATATTTAAGAGTTTTCAGGAACCAACTTTCTCATCGATGGGACTTAGGCTACATCCTTATTTTCAGTGTAGATTATGCCATGTTAGTCCAACTGGCTTGTGCAATAGGCTTTTTATTGTTGGATGGAGAAAATTGCTTAGAATGATTCTCCCAAGTGGGATACTTAGTTTATGAACCTAGCACCTCTGGTCCTAAATATAGAAGCAAGACAAAAGGTTTACTTGATTTTAAATCTAAGACCTCAATTCACTCCACCTTCTAAATTTTAATTGTTTCCCCAATGTAATCCCTATTGATTACCCATATTAGGAGTCATATATTAAGGTTAATTTCAATGCACATAATTAAAAGAGGGTATTCTAAGGAAACCAAGATGCATTTGTTATAAATAACTAACTAAATTAATTCATTTAATATTCACAAATTAGTTATCTAATTCCTATGTTAAGGATCAGAGGTAGTATTACTATATGGGTAAAGAGTTTTGCCAGAGTGGTCAACTACATACAATTCAAATATTCTAGCATGTGACAAGACAACAACTTGGTGAGTCATGGGATGACAGATCAGTTATGATGCTTAGGGGGACACAAATGGGTTAACTCCATTGGTAAAAGGAGAGAAATGTTTCAAGTTTTGATTATAATCGTTGCTGGTAAAACAGGAATTTTTTGCTGTGCATGTGTTAACTGAATTGAGCTCTAAAAATCACATGCAGGAGCAGAGAGTGGAAGGCAGAAAGTGAGGGAAACTGTTATGGGGAGAAGCAGCCTATTGATGTTGAGGGATACTGGGGAAGTGGTTCTGAGTTGCCAACAATGCGCGTGGTGGAGAATATCCTGAGCAGGTTGAGCTCTAAGGTTTCTGTCCTCAACATAACACAGCTGTCAGAGTACCGAAAGGACGGCCACCCATCAATCTTCCGGAAGTTTTGGGAGCCACTGCGCCCCGAACAGCTGTCAAATCCTCCATCGTACTCGGATTGCACACATTGGTGCCTGCCGGGGGTACCTGATGTATGGAATGAGTTAATATTCCATCTCTTGTAGATCCCTTCACAAGCATCAATATTCTTGATTCGTGATGGCAACTAATCTCAATATTTCAGACTGAAGCAAAAGCTGATTGTAACTTGGGAAGCCACTGGGCTTTGAAGTGAAAAGAATCTGAATGCTCAGTTGCCAACTTGCCTTGCAGTTAGCTCTTGTAAAGGTGAGGAAAGGAACGAGATGGCTATTTGCTCGTTCTCTTTCTTTTGCAAATTCATGTGGAGGGATTCTTCATTGTGGCAAACAATACAAAATTTGCACGAAACATGCTGTGCCTCGTCGAAAGAATCACAATATCCCCCCCCCCAAAAAAAAAAGCCACAACACACCACCCCAACCAAGAAAAAAACCCACACAAAAACAGAGAAAAAGGGATGGTTAAACTCTTAGAAATATGGGCTTCGGGATGGGACATAAAGAAGCTGGATATGCTCTTAGCATGGCCGAGTGGTGGGCTTATCCTATATGCACGAAATTGCTGAAGAAGTTATGGGTTGGACCTCAAACATGCTTCTAGAAATTGAGCAACAATCCAAAGGGATCAGGAGCGATTTAAGAATAGGATTCATAAGCTTGTATAAAAAAAAGGATTCATAAGCTAGTAAAGCTTAATGAATCTTATTCTGGTGTGATCTATATATATATATATATATATATAGGGGAGGATTGAATAGGAAGAGGGATGGGGTGAAAATGAGAGGGGTGAGAAGATTGGGGAGGAGGCTGAGATCCGGTAATGGCGGGGCATGCAAGGGAGGGATGAAGACAGTATAGGAAATGAGGAATAGGGAAGGAACATAATGTCGGATTATGGGGGGCCCACCCCGGTATGAGGCATCCCAATTCACACACTAACATGCTTTGACTCTTTGACTTTTGACCACAATTTCCAACAGTCACCTGCGTTCCCCTCCTCTCTGCACTCAATTCCCCTCCACTCATTCGCTCATTGTCAGCTGCCACCCCTCTTAATTAATTCTACCATCCCTACTTTATATAAGAGCCCTATTTATTATGATTTTTTCATGGATAGCAACGGAATTAATTAAATAATATATTTATTATTTTTTTTCATGCTAGTTTGTCTAGCTTACATAATGATATATAATATAATCATCCATATAAGTATTTAAAATTATGTATTATAATTAAGTAATTTATTTAATTTTTTAATCTCTCAAAAAAGTCAAAGCCAAGGATGGGAAGTACTAATTTACATCTAAATAAGGATTTATTTTCGAAAAACAAATGGGACGGCCTGGACTGAAACATTCAAAATAAATAAGCATGTCATCAGTGGTTGGGCTGTTGGGAGGGGACACGGGTGTTATACTACAACTCTACTTCTATGTATATTTATAAGTCATTTTAACATCTTTTACTTAAATGAAGAAAAATCTTAAATCATATTAATTTTATCTTAAAATTTAACAATTTTTCAACTTTATCTATATTTAATATTCACTATATATAACACGTGAGATCAAAATCAACACATAGTAAATGAAAGGTAAAACCACGTGTTGACATAAAAAATTTAATGAGATGAGTAATAAATAACATTAAATAAAGACTTCATTATCTACCCTATAAATATGACCATCGGAAGGGCATCTATTACAGGTACCACGACGTTAGAACATGGGAGAGGGACCATCTAAAAAATTGGAAACAAATTAAATATCGAAAAATTGGCCAAATGATTGTTTGCTGCACAATATTTGATATATGATATTATGAGCCAAAACAAGCAACTCGTGAACATGAAACACAAGAATGAACAGACACCATAACCAGCCCACGTCGCTTTTCAAATTTTATTATCATCACCTCAATTATTGTAAAGAGAGAAAAGAAGAATGAATGATTCTGTTGGTGCATATCCGAGAGATCCTGATGGTCACTCATATTTCTTGTTTTTTTAAAAGCATACATATGGTAAATCTTGATAGGCAGGCAAATTAAAGTGGGAGAGAGGAGTTTCAAGATGGAGATCACATGTCAAATCCAGTTGATATTGCATTATATAATATAACACCTGCCATTGATTAATAAATAAGATGAATCAATTCATTTAGCCTTTTTAAGAACTGAAGTTTATATTGAGAATGAATGGAAGGAAAGTTGAGGGAGAAGAGTGGGGAGGGAGAAAGGAACACAGCAGTTGGAATGGCTGATGACAGTCATATATCCCTCCCTTGTTTAATTTCCCACTCGCTCTCTGTCCCTTAATTCTATCAATTTCTTCCTTCCTACTTATCAATTCATCTCACACCCCTCCCTCCTCATTCTTTCTTTTTAGATGATTATTTATCAAAGACTAGGTAAAACTTTATTGTATTTTAACACACGCTTTAAACTTATAATCACTTGTATGCATGCTGGAGTAGAGGCTACAAATTAGCTGTGATTACTTTTTCTGAATTGCATACTTGATTTTGAGAGGATGCGTATGATCATCCCTTCATTGATGAAACCGGGTGCTTTTTTCATAGGGATTGACAGATTTGTTTGAATCATAGGTATAGCAGAGAAGACTTTTGCTATGCTGATCTGCTTTTTTGGCAAAACTTTCTCATAGTATAAATGAAAATTATCGTATCCTTCGTTCATTAATCCCTATTATGAAATGAATTTAGTCTATTCTTTTTTTTTTAAAAAAAAAAGCTTATATAATCACTTCTCAAGTTATTTATTTTTTAAAAAAGAAAGTTGGGTGGAGAGGTGGCGGCAATTCCCCAGGAAGAGGGGCTCGCCGGTCGCCGCAATGGAGATGCATAAAGTCAGCATTGGGGCCCGCCCCTCAAACAATTACTTTACCACTTTACCTTCCTGCCTTCATCCTCCATTTTCTCTCTTTCTTTTTCTTTCTCTATTTCTTTTCTAAGGAGCCGATTTTTTTCCCAATTTATGTTTTATTTATGTGGCAAATGATTGAATCAGAAGTATATTATTAGACTGGATTAAAAATGCTCTTCCATAATTATTTTCTAGATTTGTACATATTTAAACTATGGGTGTTCAAAAACCGACGGTGTGGTCCGCTTCAATCCAATTGGAAGTTATCAACTCCATATAAAAAATATAATGAAATCAGATTGGATTAATTGGCCGGGTTTAGGATTAGCTAGGTGACTGGATTGGTTGTTCTAATTCAGTCTGACCCCATTTATTGTTTAGTTACTTATTTCTTTAACCATATCATATATGTGTATATCTTAAGCTGTTTAATTAAATAAAACCTTGAATAAATAAGAATGTGAAGGTTGCATGACTTGTAAAGAAGACTTGTTTATATGGGAAATTGGAACTAAATTTTGTCCTAATTAAATGTATAGTTATTCAATCTGTCTGATAATGAAACATAAGATTGTACGTGAAGGTATATGTAGGACTTGCATTAACAAGTAGATCTGTATGCAGGACAAAATAAAAAGTGTAATGCAAATGAATGTGTAGCGTGTAGATAATTTATAGAGTCGAGTGGCACTAGAAGAAAAAGGAACGAGTGATGAAATCTTGAACATGATTATTAGGTTGAACAGCTTTTTAATTAGCAAAATAATAATCTTGGAATCAGGAATGATGAAGAGGGTACCTAATTTTAATTGGTAAATACTTGGAAAAAGGGGCATGATTCAAAGTGTATCTATATATATATATATATAACGGAAATGAATAAAAAAATATGGACGGGTTGGAGATTATAGGGCATTTGTTTTATGCCAACTGGAGATTATTATAGGGCATTGAATTCATATGCACAAATATATATAGTTGGCGAATGAAGAATCGTAATTCGCTATCAGTGTCTCCTTACTGCGTCTAACAGTAGCTCATCACTGTGTCCCACTTTAGCTTAAATAAATCCTTCTTCGTAATCACGTGAAATGTCATGTACACCTATTTCTTTTAACAACTCCTTTTTATCATTGATATATATATATATATTGTGTGTGTGTAAACACATATAATGTTGAGACTACGTACGTTATATATTTGACTGCAGCTTAGTGGAAGAAGACCTGTTGTACGTGGGAGTTCTAGAGAAATAAGGAAAATTTAGGCAAAGTGTCAACTTAATTATCATCACCTGTTTAGAGTCTTGCGATGATGATGGGAGTATGAAAAGGATATATAAATGGTTGAACTTGACGCCAACACAAAAGAGATGATCGATGATGCCTACCAGAGTAGCAGTGGAGAACCTCTAGCTTCATTTTTCCGATCCCCTCCTATATCCTATAATGGAATTACTTAAGAATTAGCAGTTAGCTATAGTTCTAATTTATACATTATTAGTCAAAAATGTATTATTACTTCTCAATAATGTAAATTTCGATGAATATTGCGTGTATGGAGAGATTATATTTCAAGCTGGCAACTCACAGATAGTGTGTGTGTGTGTGTGACTGTGTGTGGATATGTGGTTTTAATTTTGTTAAGTTATTGTTGGATGAAGTATTGTATTAGGGAAGTTATGATTTTGCTTAATTATAATTGAATAATAGAGAAAGGAGAAAAGAAGGGAGTCGGCAGAAGGAAGAGAAGATGAATATTGGTTCATTTGGCCCGTATGGGAAACTATTTCAACTATTTAAACATCTACTGTAGTATATTAAAGTAAAGTCAACATATAATAGATAAGAAGTAAAATTGTTACATTTATATAAAAAATTTAATGAGATGACTTATAAATAGAACTTAATATAACATCTCATCTACCCTATAAATAGAATCAGAAGAGTATCTGTCAATAATCGTGTCATTTAAATATCGCATTCAGTTCAACAATACATCCATACATAAGCATATATAATGAGTCATATTTAAGTATTAATTAAAGGAGTACGGTTGAAAAATAAGTATTAATTAATCCTGTAAATAACTTTTATATTTATATTGGGAAGTGGAGTGAGTATATATAAAATGTGTTGAACAATATGAGTGGGCATGTGGCAGATGGATGGCAATCAACCAAACGTGGACTAATGCATATGACTTGGCTTCTTTCATTTTGACTTTAGCACCCACGCCCTCCCCCTTCCGATCCAATCCTCCCATCCCATCTCCATTTACTATGTCAGTTTGGTAAAGTTTATCAACCCCTAAAAGTATGTTTAACATTGTTTTTCTGTAAAACGAGACAATCTCATCCACATATTTACCTCGACTTGAGTAAAAATACTTCTCTATCGCTTTCCCAAACGGACACACTATCCCCTCAATTAATACTCGATCACCATCATTCAGTTTTTGGCAACATTAACTTTAATATTTTCTTCTACCATCTTGTATGAACCAATTAATTAATTACATGATACTAATATAGTCCTAAAAAAAGTAAAATTTGATTGTTCATATACACCATAAATATGAAACCGTCTCTATCCCTTCAAACAGAACACTTATCAGTATTGTTATGTGCTCGGCCAACACAGAAGATCATGAATAACAATTTTCCTGATGTTGCGTAATAATTATGAATTAATGAGAAGTTTCCACATATGTAATAGGGAAGTTTCAGTTCCTGTAATTAAATGATTCTTTCCATGATAACATCAAAAGTATTTATTCATAATTCCTTTTAAATTTCAAGATATTCAAAAAAATAATCCAAATTCAAATGAATTTCTCAAGGATACTTATAAATGTTTTTTCCCCAATTATATTCTACCACCACTTATCGGCAAAACCTAGTTGGTTAAAAGCGAGAGTAAATTATAGTGAAAATGACGCTTTTGAGGGGTGGGGGTTAAAGATGAGGACATCTATGTCTACAATAAGATGTTGGGGCTGTCTCTCTCCTCCGAATCTAGCTGTATAAATAAACACCCCCAACGTCCCCTCCCTCCTCACCCTCCCACTTTCATTCTCTTCCTTCTTCACCCCCTTTCATGTGCAGAAGCAGAAGAATCTGTAAAGCTCAGGAGGGATAGCGCCATGCCTGAACCTTACTTCCCCTCCATGTTCTTCTCTTGGCGCTATCCATCCTGAGTTTCACGGTTTCTTCATGCTCTCTCTCTCTCTCTCTGCCCCCGTGGTCTTCCGGAGATCTTGATCGAGGTATGTCACCCTTCTGCTCTTATTTCTCTCTCAAGCTTCATCTTGTGCTCTTTTGTTTTCCTTTGAAGCGCTGCATTTTTCTCTCACAGAAAACAAAGTCTGGTTGGTGATGAGACTGTAACAGCCCCCCTGATGAACTTGAACTTGTTTTTTGTTTAGCCGGGGTTTCTCAGAAGCACAAGAATGATATGTCTTTGTGTGGGTAGTTGCAGAAGGAAGAAGGGGATTTCATTTTCAGTGGACTGTTCACACTGGGCCTGCATGCACTGTTTATACCTTTTAGCAGACCCCGCTTGCCATATACCGTCTGCATTATATTGAATCAGAGATATGTAAATAAGAATTAAAATTAAAAAAGAATGGGATATTGGTGGTCCGTCACGTGGGTTGATGGCGGAAGGGAACACATATCGTAATAGTATATATATGTTGAATGAATTGGTGATTATATATTGTTGAGTGTTGACTCCTGCCAGAGTCCCAACTTCGTGCACGTCACGCTATATATAATCCAATAATTAACTAGCCAACACTTCGCTTCTCTGTCTCTCAATTATTTTCAAGTTTATTTCTTTATTAGCTGCTGCTGCTGCTTCTCAAGTGGCAGGTACGGTTCTACCCTCGTTTCTTAGAGTTAGCAGATTAACTTCCTGCTTTTTCAACAACAACAATAATAAGCGAAGATATCACATATTTTCTCCCAATATGAAGATCCTTGAATTTTATAGAGAATTTATTTCAAACAGTTAACCGCTCAACATTCTTTCACTGGAGGTTAACTATTTCATACTTTAGATGTTTTGCACTTTAAGTTCATTGGGTGTAAAGCTATCTCTTATCTTGCTTCAGATGATCCTAACGATCTTCATCTTCCTTGGCGCTTTAGTGCATGATGGGCAGTATTGGTGATTGCAAGTTGTATTCATTTGTGTGTTGGGTCTTTCTGCTTCATGGTGGTGTTTTTCTTGTAATTGTTTTTGTTGGCTTTTCTACTTTTTTTTTTGTTTTCACAATGGCTTATTATTTCTTTCTTTTTTTTTTTGGCCAACACAATGGCTTATTATTTCGGCAGCTTAGCTTTTGAACCTTTTGTATGTACTGTTTTATTCAGTTGTGCATCATATTGATGTGTGTTTTTGGTACTATGAGGAAACAGATTAAAGGATTTTATGAATTTGAAGCATAAGCATCAAATAGATGTGTATAAACGTAGACATAGTAAAGATAACAATCGTGTTATTCAGAAAGGGTGTGGATATAGTTATGAAACAGATACACCTGAAATATATTTATGGATGAGAATAATAATGGTAGGAATGAGATTATTTTCCTTTTTGGGGAAACCAAAGTATATGGCTGGCTTAGTGTAGAATCTGCCCCCTCCATATTATTTTTAATCCTTATTTTGGTTTCATATGGCTACCTCATATTTATAATTCTAAATCGCTTCTACATGTCCTCCTCTGGAATCTTCACCTCCAATCTAATTATTGCTCTAACCACTACTTAGGTCAATCAGATCCTTCAAAAGATACACACACACATACATATGTATGTATCACTGCCTATATGTCTCCCACTTGCCCTTCCATTTTATATCTATTTTTTTTTTCTGGCAGGAGACTGTGCAAAGCAGAAAGGTCAATATAACTGTATAAGGCTAATTAACAGGAGTAGCTAGCATTTTTTATAGCCTTTTTCAGGTTCGGAAGGAGTCCAGGCGTATCTTTGACTCTATATATTTAGTTTATACAGCGCCGCTTCATCCACCATGTACTTGTATATACAATCCGTTCTTTCATTCCATTAAAATAGCTTTGGATTAATTATGAATCAATTTGTTATTAGTCATCAAATCAACAAGATATGACCCTAACAACATCAACTCAGTGACTCATCATCAGAATCCTTAAACTATGACTC
>JANTPZ010010494.1:0-12293 GCA_025593235.1 Vachellia pachyceras | reverse complement strand
TTTTTTTCAACTATTAGTATGTTTGGTATGTATTTTGGATGAAAAACAATTTAATATAAAAAATTCTGTTTGATACAATGAAAATGATGATGTAATTGAAAAAAGTAAATAATAAATGACTTTAATACCCTTAATGTAAAATATTAATATAAATATTTATTATTATAGTTAGTAGAGAAATATACCTAAATAAGTATAAAAAATAATTGTAGTTATTGCCATAAATGATAAATACAATTTCTATAGTAAATAAATTTAGTAAATTATAATTTTATTAATATTATAAATTAATAATAAATATTTGGTGGCAAAACGATGGTGATGAAAGAGCAACGACAACAAAACAACATATATCATCACACTTCTATAATCTGTTTTGGGTCATTTGATTTGTTTTATTTTTTTCACTTTAGATTCCAGTGAGAATTAATTCCAACTCATACTCAACCTGCGCTTTAACAGGGGCTGAATAATTGCCAGGTAGATTCAAACCCTATATAACAACATTATAATTTTTAAATTTCTTTTTAATACATTACTTTCAATTTGTTTCACATGAATAGCCTGAATAGTAACTTAAAATTAAGATTAAGGTACATCCAGAATTCTAAAGTATTTTTTCAGATGTATGAAGCACTATAATTTTTTTTTTTTGACATTCAACACCATGACGTATTTTTTTCCAATTGTGTTTAGAATCTTAAAAATATTTTTTAGTGCATCAAACACCAAAACATAGAAAATATTTTGGAGTGTTTGATGAACATAAAAAAAATATTTTCAAAAGATGAATGCATAACAGGATACTTTAGGGTGTATGAAATGTATTCAGAAAAATAGTGGAGCCCCATCATGGCATGATAGCTACGTTAGTGAATTTCACCGCAACGACCTCTCGATATACTTACGGGTGAATATATTGAGAATGGGAATTTGCCATTAACGATTGTTCAAAGAATATTTAACTTTGCCTAAATATGGTATTTTAACTACTTTGTAAAATCATTTGATTTATTGAGGACGCATATATAATTAGGTGTTGATTTGCAAGTCGCAAAATCATATTAAAGGTAAATGTACTTTTTTTTTCAAATTTTTAATTTAGTGCACATGTGTTTTTTTCTTGGTGATCAAACCTTCAATTTTGTTTTGTTAATGCTTTTGTGCTTGTTTGAGAATGCATTTTAAAGCTCACGCAAGTCAAGATAAAACTCCTATCACATACTTACCTTAAAATCCGTAAATCGTTCTCCCAACGATTCCTAAACAGACATATTAATTCTTGTATATGGGTTAACGGTTGTAGCAGATTAAAGTTATTATGGTTAATTGCGTTAAAAAAGTAAAATTAAGTGATTCAATTAAGAGAAAAATTAACACAGGTATCGAAATCAAAATTGAAAAGAAAAAATAGGTATCTTTAGTATAGTTTTCTCCGGATCAAATGAGAGACTGGTTGTGGAACAGTTTGGTGACTGCTTTACCTCAAATTCCAACTACAGATTAACGTTAATAATCTCAAATCCACTTTGGGTTGGACCACATTTTTTTGCTCCCAATTAAACTCATGTGGAGGAGTAGGTAGCAACCTCAAGTTTAATAACGTTATTGATATTTTTTTTGTTCCAATCGAAACATATCACATCGTATTTAAGATGTCATATGGATTACATACACACACGCGTATATAGTCTAATATATATATATATATATAATACATGATTCTTAATATAACAAAAAACTACTTTAAAGTATTTATATTATATTTATTATTTTTTTAAAACTAATTTGTTTGTCTTATGAATCAATATATAATTTAATTATCTTGGGATTAAACACTCCTTCTCCTCTATGTGGGTTCCAATAGCATGAATTAAATCAAGTTTTGTAAAGTTACGATGATGTATTTGCGGAACCTAATGTATTCTTTATATGATAATAAATCTACTGTATTTCTCTTTCTCCTTTAAAATCTTACTTAATACATATGAAGTAAAAAAAATTTCAATATGAGAAATATTGAAATTTAGATATTAATTAACTTACAGAAACATTACTAAAATATCCATATCAAAAGAATACATTTAATTGATTAAAATTTGTTCTAAATGATATAAATTGGAAAGAAGAGAGAAGAAAAAACATAGAAGATATATAAGAAGCTAAAGTAGGTGATGAAAATGATACCTGCGTTATCTCCCACCTTGCAGTACAAGACATTGTGTCCGTTTGGGAATGCGGTAGAGAAGTATTTTTACGTAAGTCGAGGTAAATATATGAGATTATCTCGTTTTGTGAAAAAATACTGTTAAACGTGCTTTTGACTCTTCTTAACGCTCCGTTTTGTGATAAACTGTACTAAAAATTAAAAAAAATATTAAATAAATAATAATAAATTAGTGTTTGGTTTTGAAAGACCAAAGTCAAGTCCAATAGAATATTACAAGTTGTTTTCTCACACGGTTTCATCCATTGTACAATTTTTCCAGTTATGGTTCCCACTTCACTAACGACAAGACTTCCTTCAACCACACCAATTATTAATTTGTATATATTGATCCAAATTATTATTTTTCCCCCTGGAAATAAGTGGCCCGGTTAACTGGCTATCATCACTTTTATTTTAATAATTTATTTAATGTTTTCATTCCACATGTTAATTTGTCAATTTAGTTAATAAAAATTACTCGGTCCAACACATGACTTAAATTAAGATTTTTTTGTAATTTTAAATTAAGAACCTGTGACATTTTTTATTTTCAACATGAACTAGTAGTATATGTTTAATAGCAAAAAGGTTAAATATTGAAAATATAAAAATTAACATGAAACTAAGAAAATATGTCACCCTATATATTTCTAGAATAGTGTTAACCACCTTTACTTTATTGCCTTAAGAAACCATTATATTTGTGTTTATTTCCACAACCAATGCCCATTAACATAATTTTTTAATATCAATACTGCTCTTTTTTTCCACTCCCTCTTTTAGGTGTAATTAGTGGGAAGACCATTCAAGATTTGCATATTCAGAGTTGAAAAGGACAGAAATAAGTTTAATATTGTTTCTGGCTTGCTTTACTTTTTTTAACATTCTATAATCAAGAGTGTATTCTCATCCTAATCTTGAGTATACTATTATCTGATAAAAAAAATAAGGTTTCACACAAGAAGTGTATTTAGTAAAATTAACACTAAAAAATTAGTAAACTATCACTTATATTATCTTTTAGATTAATATATTCTATGAAATTATAGTTTCAAATTAAATTTAAGGGTTAATATCATTATTATTCTTTATAATTTGATCGAATTTTAATTAGTTTTAGTAGTGTAGTTTCAAACCGTTGATTTTGATCACTATGATTTTATAAAGAGTTGGTTTTAATGTTTCGTTAGTTATCTCTATATTTTTAACGAGTTTTGATTCTAGTTCCTATATTTAAAAATTCAATCTCAGTCCTATTGAAATTATATGAACAAAAATTAAAATTCAATCAAAGTGTGAGCATTAATAATGATATTAACTTTAAATTTAATTTGAAGTTCAAAGAATAATGACTTATACTTTCTTTACCAAGCTCATCCTAGCATGGAATAATTCTTTCACTTTATTTATCTTATTTTGATAATGATTTCATTGTACTTGGGCAAATACAGGTAATTAAATAGAATGAATATTATAAACTATAATTAAAATTTTTAATTTAATGAACAATCAAATCTAACAATCATGATACAAATCAATTTATAAAAATTTATAAGAAGATAACTTAAATATCTATATACAATCATATGATATATTCGATAATTAATAAATCATAAACAGTATGACTCATATCAGGACAACTTCACAATCTAATTTTTGATGAAGTCATCAACACGTACAGTACATTATATTAAATACATAGACCATTTCAAAAGGTATAAAATGCCAATTAATTTGGTTCAAGCACATGAATAAAAAGTGAAATAAATAAATGAACCTAGGATTAAATAAATGAACCTAGGATTCAAATTTTATAAGGGCTAGATGGAAGACTTGGACGGTTGACTTAACTATTGAATGGTTGAATATATGACTTGAATTTCAAAGGGCACTCACAATTCAATGAGAAGAGACATCTTCAATTCATGCATGCGATGTTGCGCATAGTGATGTTTAATATTATTTGACTCGAAGAATACTGATATTCTTGGTTTCACACTCGTTTGTTTAATTCATTCGTTGGACCATATTTATTATTCTTTGCCTTCTTTCCATGAGATCGTAGACATCAATGCAGTAGCTAATAGCTGAAATAATAATTTTTTTATCATCAAGGAAACTAATTAATTGATATATTTATCATTTTACTTAAATTAATTTGTTTGATTTATAAATTGACATATCATTTAATGATAAATATATATAAGTATTTTAAAATATATTTCATGATTAAGTAATTTATTTAACATTTTTAATATCTAAAATATAGCTGATTGTTATATTAAGTGCATGATGTATTATTTTGTTTTTTCTTGAAGTAGTCAACTTTGAAAATTTAGGTTGTCACTTCTTGATAAATATTTGCATGTCTTGTACGTAGTCTTATACCCTTCTGGATTCTCTTCTTGTCGGCTAAGCTGATAAGAGAATTTTCTCAACGTATTTAATATTGTTTTTAAATTCTAAATATAAGACTCTTTTGCTAACAAATGAGTTTAACCGATAATGAGTTTTCTTACCACTCGTAAAGTTACTGTTTTAAATCTTCCTTCTGATGTAAGATGATCTTATTAATAGAT
The DNA here is from genome assembly GCA_025593235.1 of Vachellia pachyceras. Classification (NCBI taxonomy): domain Eukaryota; kingdom Viridiplantae; phylum Streptophyta; class Magnoliopsida; order Fabales; family Fabaceae; genus Vachellia; species Vachellia pachyceras. Next base: position 7,505 of record JANTPZ010010494.1, on the reverse strand, counting down.
GATATATAGGTATCTCTGTTAAAATCATTTTGAGCCTTAAGAACCCAACTCACTTGAATGTCTTGCTATATAAAAAAAAATATAGGACTCTTTTAACTCAATGGTAAATATTTGTATAGGGAATATAGTCAAAATTAGTTAAATAAAGAATCGTGATATATGAAAAGTATAATATTTATAACAAAAAAGGTAAAAAAAATGACTAGATACTTCAAAACTGGAGGGAGTTCTTTGATTTTTGTCCATTCTGTTAGACCAATCTTCCATGGGAGCTTTACAGTTTGACGGCCACGACCGAATTGGGAGGATTATTTTGACTCGTCAGTCAAAAAGATTTAGACTACAATTTAATATTCTATTATTTTTTTTAAAAAAATTCATATGCCCCATCTTAAAAATCCAGTTTCTTATTAAAGAAATCTCTATTTTGATTTCATTTTGAGCTTTATCTCCTTCCAAACAAAAAAGAACTTTTGGTGTTCTCAATCCATCGATAAATTACTCACACACACATTGTGTGTAATATTTAGCCAACCATACTATGATAAAAATTATAACAAGAATGGTTAATTTTAACGGTGGTTTTAATAGCATAAGGGTTGATAGATAAAATATAAAATGTTAGGGTCTTTAATTTTAAAAATCAGAAGGGTTAATCTATTTTTAAAGGAATTTTAGTCTTTTTAGTATATTGCATTTGTCGTTTATTTATTGGGCTTGTTTGTTATTCCATTTGAAAAAGTTAAAAACTCGTTAAATAGTGTTTTTTCGGTAAAACAAGATAATATCTTTCACATATTTATTTTAATTTACGTAAAAATATTTTTCACTGCATTCTCATACGGATAAATTGTATCGAAAGCAATCCACAATTGTAAATGTGTACTTAAATTGACATGATTATCAATATTCAAAAGTCACGTGGGTAAAAAACGGGTCCAAGAGGATGTTTATGTTTGTGTTGTGATGAGCTTTTGGTCAGAAATCACGTTCTGCTTTTGTCTTTTTTGTCCTTACATGATGTGAACGAGTAAGGTAGAAAGAGAGATGTAATTAAAGGAGATGGACCCCACTCAATGGAGTTGAGTGTCATTTGAATTTCAATATTTTTATTTTTTATTTGTGAAATAATTTATTAATTTATTGTATGAATCTAATTCGGAGTTTTTCAGTATACTATTACAATGATCAAATCACGGGGTGCATTTAGATATGCGAGAGGAAGTAATTTTCAGTAGAATAATTTTTTTAAAAAATTTTGAGTAAAGATTAAAAGATGTGCTATGATTTATGTTCATATAAACATTTGGAAAATGATTTTTTATGAAAAAAGAAAATTTGTTTTTATAAATGTTTGGAAAGTAACTTTCGGTGAAAAATGATTTGAAAAGATATAAAATTACTACTTTTGTTCCTTAGTTAAACAATCAGTTGACTTTTTAAAGTGAAAAAAATAAACCATATCACACTAATAATCCATTTGGTTCATGGAATTCATGAGAATGCAATGTAATTAAATGATGATTACACGACATTTATTTGGTATATTATCATGAAATCATGAAATAAAATTCATATTTTATCTATAAAAAATAAAAAAATGTGAAATAAACTTCTTAATTCTATTAAAACTAAAAATGAAGGATATAAATGTATAAATTTTTATTTTTGAAATATACAAGTACCTACATGTTAATTTATACAAGTTGTAATCCGAATTACATAGTCAAAACTATGTAATAATGATTACTTAATTTGATATAACCCGTTGTAATCAAACTTACATTCAATTGCATTACTACATCAACCAAACAATGCAATTTCTAAAATGCATCATAATTACATGTAATCTCTTTTCATATAATTGAACCAAACACGCTATAATTAACTTTTACTTACCCATCGTTTGTGGGTTCAATTAACGAAGGGATTGGGCTAGCACTCTCACCTAAAGAGAGAGAGTTCAATATTGGGGAGTGCCACTTAGTTGTGGCTCCAGTCACGGCGCTTAGAAAGGCATCACCACAGCTAAGTGAAGCTAAGTTGACCCACCTGTGTGGCCAGATCAAAGGGTTTGCTTGGCTTGCTCCAGTGCCCGCATGGACAGGCCCCAGTGGATCATGAGTTAAGTACACTGCCCTTGAATGTAAGTGAACCCAACCCCTTTCCTAAAAATTGTGTACCAAAAAAAAAATTTGCTCTAACTCTAGTTTACAAAAGAAAGTTGGAATAGAAGTCCCGTTTAAAAATTGTAATCAAAACAAGAGCTAAATGGACATGAACAGAACATGAAATGGGGAGCCACTTAAAAATGTAATTTTGCAATTGGATCCTTAATATAAGATCACTTTAATATCCAGATGGAGTATTTTTTTTATCTCAAGAACTCAAATACTTTGACATATAATTATCCCAACCCGGAGATTTCCATGAGTTACAATTTTGTTCCGATCACAAAAATATGTGGCCCATAAAAATCACTTCTATTCAAGCTAGTTATACAAAAAATATAGCAAACAGGATGAGGAGTTAAAAAAGGAACAAAGTTTTGAAAATTCTACGTAGAAGCAATCAAGATTTTCGCCCAAGGAAGAAGGGGTACATAAATAAGACCTCACAGGAAGTGCAGGCTTGTTATCTTTCGGCCAAAGATTGAGAAGAGCTTTTATCTGATTCTAATTCTTTTTCAAGATAAACTTCAGATTTTGTAGCTTTTGCTCTTTGCTGCTCTTCGCGTTGCCCAACATCTACAAAAGGGGAAAAAAGATTAACACACAATGGATATGGATTTATCAACATCTATTATTGATGGGTTATGACTTGTGATCACTGAATTACATTTCATTAGTAGGAATTCCAAATATGAGCAAACCACTTTTTTCCAAGACCTCTTCAATTTAAATTAATTGGACAAATCAAACAAAGGGTCTTCTTTTGATTTTTTTTTTAAAAACCATTAGGAGGAGTAAATTGAAGTTAGTGATATATGAATTTGATCGCAACTAAAACTATACTTGACCTCAAGCAACTAGAGACTCGATTGATCTTTAATCATTCCAACTAATAGATTCCCTCTGGTTAGATCTCAAAATAGTTGCCCAAAAAAATCTCTTCTGGGTGAGCTTGTGGTACTGATACATACAACTTGTAAATAAGTCACTAGTCATTTTATTATTAAAAGGGCTAGAGTATCTAATTAGGATCAGGATTATATATTAAGATTGGATTTAGAGTTTTAGACTGTACATTTAAAGATCTGAATTAGATATTTTATTAGGATGCGAATCACCCATAACTTATAAATAAGGCAATCATCCGTCTTATTTCTCTTACATTCTGAACACTTGAGTAATTTTATTAGTATGATTCGAGTTTCTCTTCACACTGTTTTTCTCTCTCTTTCACCCCCTCTCTCTATAATCGCCCTATCAGCTTTTGACATCCTACAAAATCTCTGCAACTGCAGATTAAAAATGTGATTACGGACCAAAGTTTTTTTTTAAAAAAAATATTACATGGTATAACAAGACTGCATCAATATGGAAGCAATCAAGAATTTCGTCCCTGGAATAAAGGTACGTCAAGAATAAAAGTCCACACTACTCCAGTCTAGTTAGCATCCAAAGATAGATGAGAGCTTTTACCTGATTCCTCTAGAAGAGCTGATGTGCAAGAAATAAGGGAAGCTAGCTCATCTTCTGATGCCACTCCAAAGCCTTGCCATCTTATTCTACCAAATTTATCAAGTAGAAAGATGTACCTATGAAAATAGCATGTTCAGCACAGTAATTGACTAGGACAAATTTACTGACTAGTCATGGATTGGATAGGCAAGGAAAAACTTCTATACCCTGTAAGGAGATTCAGTATCTTTAGTTCTTTTCTGAAGTAATAATGATCACCAAATGAGTACACCGTCTTCTTCTGAAGTATAACCCTGCTTTCATCACGATTTGATTTCCTTATATACCACAGAAGCAAACGCTTGATAGGATTTTGGCGTAAAACCATGAGTCTATGAATGACACCTGTTGGACAACATGAATATTTCACTTTTAATTTGGCAGGTACCATTCATAATATGGAAGCAGAAAAAACTAGAGTGTATTATCGCTACACATTCAATCTGTAAGATAAATTCCTGGATTAAAGTGATTGACTTGTTCCCTATATTAAATTGACAGACTCGCCTGCACCATAATTTAACATCCTGAGAGAGAGATAACAAGGGCCCGAGGGCGCAAATACAAACATGAATTATTTTCTGAACCATTTTCCTGAGACGTAATATACTCACAAAAAATGCAACATAACACAGTCCTAGCATAATTTTCATGTTGCACTAATCATAACCGGAAAGCTGGGGATAGGAAAGTGATAAAACTGCTCCTTTCAACAAGCAATACTAGATTATCTGCTGGTGGTTGATACGCGATCACAAACATGGTAGCATGCACGAAGAAGAGAGAGAAACACAAGTATTCAATTCACTAATCACCTCTCATTCTAGTACAATTGGGGGTATTTATAAGTAATCCCCCTTAACCTCTTCTTTATGTAACTGAAGTGGTTATTACTTATTACCACTTGTATTATTACTAGCTAATCACTCATTAGACTAATGACTCTCCTAATAATATTGCCACATAACTCATAGTAACAATCCTTGTACTTGCAGAAGTGCTGTGACGAACAAAACAAGAAAAATCTGAAGCACCACCCCATATCCCTTATTTACAGAAGTTCAGATACAAGTACCCGAGCAGTGTGCACTATAAGCCATTATCATGGTATTTATAGAGCAGGAGATTAGCTGATGCTACAGATATCTCTGCTTCCTCAATATGATTCCAGACCTCAGCATGAGATCTAAGGGAGGGTGATTACAGCTGCATGCTTTAGGGAAGAGCCTCTAACAAGCAACGGGAAAAAATGCAGAGGAAAAAAACATCTAGAAACATACCTCATAGACGTTGACATTTTCTGATTTACTAAACGCTTCAATAAATGGCAAGCTCCAAGAATTGATCATTGCCTGTCAAGGATAAAGTACGGAAATTTACAGCAACAGCAGCAGCCCAAAAAACATCTGAAGAAAAAAGTAACAAAAAATACAAAGAATACTTATGCACATAGTCCCCCTTTACATGATTCCTTTACAAAGGTTGAAAAGTTACTTCCCTTTCCTCCCAATAGTTGAAATCTACGGGAAATGATGGCAGCATTAAGGCTGAATTTCAAACTTAGCCTAGCAAGCAAACAACAACAACAACAACAACAACAAGCCTAGCCTAGTAAGCAAACAACAACAATAACAAGAATAAGCCTAGCCTAGTAAGCTAACAACAACAACAACAACAATAAGCCTTATTCCACTAGATGGGGCTAGCTACATAGATCACCCTATGCCAATGCACCCTATTAACAATCCACTCTTTAGATATACCAAGAACCAAAGGGTTCCTTTTGACATCTTTTTTGAGTATTCTTCTTGGGTTTCTTCTACCCCTCTTCACATGATTCAACATCATTTGCTCAACTGTCCTTGACACCTCCTCCTTCTATCTTTGTGCATACCAAAACCAACTTAAACAATTTTAACCAATTTCTCCTCAATAGATGCCACTTTCCTTGTATATGGCCATAGTGGATCTTATCTTCTTTTGTATGACAATTAACATCTTTATCTCTGCTACTCCAATCCAATTAATATCCTTTTCTTTACCTCTTTTCAGAAGACTCCATAGTTTGCTTGATCAACCCTCCTCACTGATGCCTCCAATGTTCGTCTCTGAACATGTCAAAACCACTTCAAACGATTTTCTACCATTTTCTCCTCAATAGATGCCACTCCAACTTGTCCACGTATTTGATCATTATGAATTCTATCCATTCTAGTATGGTCATACATCCATCTCAACATCCTTATCTCTACTACCCCCACTTTATCCTAATTTTATCCCTTTAAAGTCCAACATTCACTACCGATAACATCCCTAACCTTATAGTAGCATGATAAAACTTTTCTTTTAGCTTATTAGATACTTTTTTATAACAAATAACTCCGATAGCTTTACCCCATTTACACCCTCCAGCTCGAACTCTATGATTAACATCACCATCAATTTGCCCATCTTTATGTATAATTGATCCCACATATTCAATTTTGACACCTGTGGGATAATTTCATCTTAGTACTAGACATTCTAACTAAGCCTATCCGAGAAGAGATCCTTACGTACACACTCTTTGCTAATGATATAGTTCTTTTGGCTAAATCAAGGGAAGAGCTCTAAACTTGATATTTGGAAAAGAGCTCTGAAGTAAAAAAACTTCCGTTTAAGTAGGAGCAAGACAGAATACATACATTTTTACTATTAATAAGAGACAAGTTGGAAATGGCTTGGAGGTGACATTGGCGGATCAAATCATTCCACAAGTGACAAAGTTCAGATATTTAGAATCAATTATACAAAATGATGGTGAAATTGATGGTGATGTTAATCATAGAATTTAAGCTGGATGGTGTAAATGTAGGCAAACTACTGGAATTATTTGTGATCCAAAAATGCCTAATAGAGTAAAAGGAAAGTTTTATCGGACGGCTATAAGGCCAGCATTGTTATATGGAAGTGAATATTGAGTTTGAAAAGGACAACATGAGCATAAAGTGAGGGTTGCTGAGATGAATGTGAGATCATACAAGAATGGATAGGATTCGTAATAATGAAATTCATGAAAAAGTTGATGTAGTAGCCATTGAAGAAAAAATGGTGGATAATCATTTGAGGTGGTTCTGACATGTATAGAGAATGCTATAGAAGGCACTGGTAAGGAGGGTGGAGCAAATCGTATGGAGTCTTTTCAAAAGGGGTAGAGAAAGACTAAAGCGTACTCTCAAAGAGGTTATAGAGATTTTTTAGTTAATAATCTATCTAGGAATATGATTTATGATAGAGTGCAATGATGTTATTTGATCTATATAGCTAACACCATCTAGTGGGACTAGACTTTGTTGTTATTTGTTGTTGTGGGATAATCCCATCCCCTAATTTCACCTCTAAATCACTTCTAACTTGTCTCTTATCACAAAAAAAGGGGGAAAAACTCTCCAATTCACCTATCAATATGTCACCCTCTACCATTAATTCCTTCTTATCTTATCATTCACCCTCAAATTTAAATTGACTAATAAATACTATAATAGATTTTAACCATTTCAGATGTACATTGTTAGCCATGGATAAATTTTGATGGGCACACAGTGCAATTATGTAGAGGAAAAGAGCAACATCTTTACAAAACGTTTATAATCATTCACAACCTGAGAGTTTGCCCGAAATGAAAGACAAAGCAAAGATGCCTTGGTGACTGTTGCTTGGTCAGCATTAACATTTCCACATTGATGGAAGGGAAGCTTTGCGGTCATACCATCTTTGTCAATGACTTCCAGATCAGGAAACTTAACTGCTACCATTGCAGGAATGATCACTTTATTTGCTATA
>JANTPZ010010487.1:0-12066 GCA_025593235.1 Vachellia pachyceras | reverse complement strand
GTATTGGTAAAGATTGCCAGGTAAAATACCACAGCAGCAGGCAAAAATTTCTTGGCAGTTTCCAATGTGAAAGGATCATGGTGTAAAAATCCCAACTTCCCCAAAACCCAGACCCCAAGTGCAGAAGTCAGATACTGTAATGCAGTTAAAAGGCCAGGGTAATTGAACATAGTGATAGCATACTTGTTTATGATGGCAAGCAAGCTGGAACAGAGTGCATATCCAACCACGAGGCTGCTCGTGGTGTAGTACTGCTTGGAGGCATCGAATCGAATAGCCGACATAATGCTTAATATTTCACCGAATTTGCCTCCTAATGTCACAAAACTCCTGGGGGAAATCAGAGACCGAGCAGAGTGAACAGCGTCGAAATAAATTGATAAGAGCTACTGCACAGGATCATCGCGAAAGCTTGATGCTGGGTAGGTCGATCTGTTAAAAAATATCAATTGGGGAAATGGGAAGGGGCAAAAAGAGTTGTAGCTAGAGATAAGGGAGAGGGTTGAATCACCGACACAAAGATGAACGTAGATCTTGACCAGAAAGGAGGGGAGAGATGAGAAAATCGGGAAGAGCGAGAGGGAAATGAAACGAGAGGGATAAATCGTACGCACGGTAATAAAGATGGTATTGATTGGGGAGATAGAATTAGAGAGGTGGGGTTGGGGAGCAAAGGCGAACGCGTTGAAGATGAAGGCCGACTGGCCGAGGAAGCAGACAAGCCGTGGCACTATGGCAGGAGAGGACGAGCCAATGGATCAATAGGAAAGGCGGGCATGGACTAATACGACGATAGGAGATACTTTTTGTGGGCCCAGGTCGGGCAAAATCAGGCCTAGCCCATCCTCCTATGGAGCCTATTTGCTCGAAATCTTTGGATATACTTTATTTGTGTTCAGCGTTTATATATTTGATGGGAAAGTTAAGTCAACTTGAAAATAAATATTGATTCAATTAATAAAATGTATGTTTATAAACCGCAATACCATGATCTCAACTCACATTATTGAATATAAAGTTGCTCTTCAAGCGATTTTTTTTATTCTGGCGCTCATGTGAAGTGCCTTACTAGAAGACGGTATATAAACACATTTAAACGTGGTTTGAATTTGGACGCATATTCTAATCTCGGTGAACTCGAATTCACATGAACTTTCTTTTTCCTATAAAAAAAATTTGAGGCTGCTTCTACGAGAATAAGAAATTGATAGCAATTGGTAGAAAATGCTTTTAAATATAATTAATTAATTAATCAGATTATTGTGCGAAAGAGAGAGAGAGAGGGAGAGAGATTTTTGCTGCTGTACAGGCATCAAGGGCGGACCTAGATTGTGTTTAATAGATTCAGCCGTAGGCCCTGACTTTCAGAAAATCATGTATATGTTAGTGTTATGTAATTTATTTTGCACCCACTAATTTATTAATTTTGAAATCAGTAAATTTTTGTTCAAATTATTTTCAAAAGATATTAAAAATAAGTCCCACTTATCTTTTTTAAAAAAATAGTTTACATCCCCTAAGTCAGCCACTGAGAGGCATACATGTGGTTGCTCTAAATAACTTGGAAGTAGATCTACCTTTTCTTGTTATAGCATAGCACTCACAGCCATGAATGTTACTCCCAATCAATAATGCAAAATTATAATTATGATCATACGCATAATAACGGATCCAGTTTCGGTGCATTTCCTTCTAATAGCGTACCGTCCTCATCCATCAAAACGTAGCACTTCACTAATCTAAACGTTTCCCGCGACGCTCTACTTCAATGGACTTCCAAGCGTTTCAGTCTCGTGCGTGCAAGGAATCGTAGAATGGAGGCGATGTCGAGTTGAGGCTGGGTGGTCAAAATGGTTACTGCTCGTGGATGAATGAAGGCGTCGGCGGCATCGATGAAGGGACCAAGATGATGAAGTCGTAGCCGTCAATGGAGTCTCGTGTGCGTGTCTGGTGCTGGAATGAATCAAGAACAGTGGCAGCTTGGTGGACTCGTCGTGTGTGTACGTCTCTCTCTCTCTCTGTCCACTCTCTCCAGGTGCTTGTGCGTGAGTCTCAAGTGCGTTCCTCCCAGTGGCGTCAGCGGCGTGATGATCTCTTTCTTTGCTTTTGCTCTGTCAGTGGTCGCTGGTGGTGTGTGGTCTGTGGATGAATGGAAGAACTAGTGGTAGTGGATGGGAGAGTGCAGGAGCGGTGGCGGTGTGAACAAAGGAAGATTGGGCGGGAAACGTTTGGATTAGTGAAACGCTGCATTTTGGTGGATGAGGACGGTACGCTATTAGAAGGAAATGCACCGAAACTGGATCCCATAATAACCATGTTCATGCCTTTCACTGCGTACTTTTCTGAACTAGCTCCTCTCTATCACAAGACATGATCAAACTTCAAAAATATCTGTACCATTTGCCAGCTCCTTATACATCAAGTGTTGTGATTTTTATATTTACTTTAATCTCTCAATCTGCCGCCTCATCGAATCTCTGAATTTTTATTACACAGCAGATCATAGATCATATCAGCTGCCCATTCAACAGTGTATTTCACTACCTTAAAAATTTCATTTAATGATGGATTTTGATTATTTTTCATCAGAAAATTTTCATTTAACGATGAAAAATATTAGTCACCTTTATTTTAACGACAGATGCTATATGATATTTTTCTGGTAGCATTTTAACTTTAAAAAATTTCTCTACTTCGTAATATTTCTTTAATTTAAAACCAAATCATCACAAAGCCCATTGGCACATCCCTTTGGAAGCAGCAGGGTTTGCGGAAAAAAGTGTAAAACATTATTTAATAAGCTAGATACTGTTATATATAGTCATATGTGTGTGTGTGTTCAACGGGGTCCTTTTTTTCTTATTTTGTTCACTTTAGATATATAGTCAAGTCTGGCTGTAAACGTAAGCAGTCAAACATATATCCATCGACGCTCAAAATATGTTCTTTTATTTTGTGATTACAACATTACGCATGCACGCCCAGTACATACATACCAATACAAAACTCACAAGCAATATGAGCTTATATATGTGTGTGTGTGTGTGTGTGTGTGTATGATCCTGCTCGTACCTCCGTAGGGTTTTCAATTAGACTAAGTGGCTATAGCTAATCTCATAATATCAGTATGGTATAGTTACATGTCATATAAAGGCAATACTCCGATAAAGTGGTGTTCATTTTCTCTGTTGTTCTAGGCTGCCGGAGCGTAGTCATAATCGCCGTCATCGTCGTCATCGTCTCCATCTCCTTCAAACCTAGGTCTGGTTCCAGAAGCAAAACGGTCTTGCATCAAACCATGCAGCAGCAAGCACTCATCATGACCCTGAAGTACCATCACCATTTCTGCAAGAGAGAGCTACAAGAACGGTACGATCTAATAATGCAGAGAAAAATGTAATGAGCTCAAAAGCTTGAGTGGTTCTAATGGCGGAAGAGGGAAGGAGCTATATATAGAGGGAGATGCAGGTAGGGTTACTAGCTAGGAAGCAACAGGCACGTGGAAATATGTGCCTTAACTAGGAATGAGTGTGTGTGACTCGTGAGAACAAATCCTAGGTGGTATCCTAGTTGGCAAGATAGGAAGCACAATATATATATATATTTATATACAGATATACACAGACACAAGATCTTATAAAGCCAGCATATCGAATTTATGTGAATGAGAGGAAGACGAGTGATTCTGGTTTACAGTAGCAATGGAGATATTTTACGATTTCATATATTAAGAGGTCTTTAATTTGTTGTTGTCGTTGTTTTGTTTTGCTGTGATTAGTGAATACTGTTCACAGAATTTTCTTTTATTTTTTCTTGGTGAAATTTTTTTTGGAAGGGGGTGAGCTCACCCACGATCCAAAGGTATGACATCTAACTCATGATCCACTGAGACCGTTTTCAATTTACCCAAGTATATGATAGGTAGGACACCCAACTTCATTTAGCTATGGTGATGTCTTTCCAAACGCCGCTTCTAGAGACACAACAAAGTGGCATCTCCCAGGATCGAACATTCTTCATTTAAAATAAAAGTAGTCGCCCAATCCTTTGCCAGTTAAACCCACCCACCATGGGTTACAGAATTTTCTTTTAATTAGGACAGAAATGGCATCTCCAGATCAATTTCACGTAAAGGAAATAAATAAAGGAATTATTTTTTTTCATTCAATTATAAAAGAATCTTGGCTCAATGATCTCACATTCTCTCACCAGTCCTAGCTGGTTAGCTAGGAGAATCTATCAACGCTGAAGGGGATGAACCCAAACTGCTCAGAATGTCTGGAAATTTTAATCATCTGTCCTCATATTTATGAATTAAAACAAAAAATATAGATAGTAAATAACGAAAATATGGCAACATTTTTTTTGCACATTCTTGGCTTAATAATGTGCTTTAGATGTATGTGATACTATCCATTTTAATTTCAAACCACATTTTAATAAGCTTAGTTTCTTTTGGAAATTAAAAGAAAATGACAGCTTTGGAAAGTCTATCTCTATATGTCTGTCTCTAATTTATATGATTATCTATTTGTATATAACAAAAATTGTACCTCCGATATTAAATATATGAGTTAGATAAAAGATTTATTTTTATCATAAATATAATATTTAATCCATTTTATTTTTAAATTTATATTTTTTTTAAAGTATCAATATTGATAGTATATTGCAAGCAAGTTATCATCGTATTTATAATACATATTACGAGAAATTAACATGCATTTGTTACAAATAATTAATTTCATTAATTTTTATATTTATAAATTAATTATTTATCCCTTGTATTAACAACTCACGGTAACATTCAAATAACCAACAGCAGAGTTTAGCTAAACTCTGAACAATATGGTTCTTTTTATGTTATGTTATATATGGAGATGAGTTCAAGTGCATCTAATCATCGCCATTAATAGCAACATGAAATATAAAACCTAGAAAAAGGCAACCATGCATATATACTACTTTTTGAATTTTATTTTTTTTACATATTACATAAGGTTTCAGACAACTTTCATTTTTCAGGGTAGAATACAGTTATAACTTCTTTTTTATTTCATTAAAGTCTCTCCATCTATTTCAATAGAATTAATAAAACTCTGAAAGAAAAATTCAGGTTTGATAATTAACATTACTTCCCCAAGTCTTAATTTTAATGCAAATTTTATATTAAATATAGGTAGAAATATTGTCTTGTCGGCTTATTTATTTGACAAATGAAGGCCAATTTGCGCATGGATCGGGTGCCTACATTTAATTATTTCGTGTTAATATTTTTTACTACCTAATTGCAAGATACTTTCGAACATTGTAAAATTAAATTTTTAAAAAAGGAACGCATGTCACTATTCAAAGTTTTATACATTTCAAATGGTTGTTTTCGTATGTGTTTGGGAGAGCATTTAAACTCCTTAAACACATGTTCAACAGTGTTTTTTCGTAAATCGATATAATATCCTTCACATCACCGCTTTCTCATACGAGCATGAAACCTTTACTTTTTAAAAAGGCAGTGAGAATTTTCCAATTATTCGTAATTATGTAGCATGCAGCAGTTCTACAAATGAATTACTTCATGAGCATTGAGCACCAAAACATCACCCCCTATTCTGCCCACAAAACAACGCCTGATTACTCATGGGACTTGGAACACATTTTAAGGCAAGTGGAATTCAATCACTGTACAAGACATCTAATGACCAATAATTTTTCAACCAAGCCATTCAGGCAACCCTTAAAATTCATAAATATCAGAGGAAAATAACATTATCCACAACTAACATAGTTCGGTAAAGTAGATATTTGAGAACCATGAGGTCAAATTCATCCATGAAAGAATCTGACCACAAATGGCAAGGCCCAGCTGATTCTCAATAACATCCAACAAAGTCACAACTAACAGAAAAACGGAAAAAAATTCCATTAACTCATTAAGCATCCATCATCTATTAGTACCTACCCTACTCCTTGGAAGATTTGTTGATCAGAGATTTGTGGATATGAGGAATCACACCTCCCCCAGCAATTGTTCCTTTTATCAGGGTATCGAGTTCTTCATCACCACGAATCGCAAGCTGTAAATGCCTGGGAGTAATACGTTTAACCTTGAGATCCTTGCTAGCGTTCCCCGCCAGCTCCAAGACTTCAGCAGTTAGATATTCCAAAATAGCGGCAGAGTAGACTGCAGCTGTCGCTCCCACTCTACCATGTGCAGTGGTTCTCGTCTTCAATAGCCGATGGATCCGGCCAACTGGGAACTGCCGATTACGTGCAATAATATACAAGTATAGATTAGACAAGAACATGATGAGTCTAGAGCACTGGAAGAAAATTGGCCCACAGTTGGAAAACCCAACTCCCTCGTCAACAAAAGGTAAAGTTGACTGAGAAAGAAGCACTATTCGTTAAAAGATTTTCTACTGAATACAATAATTGACGGCCTTCCCTTAGTGCATGTTTGTTATTGATTACAGTACAGTAGCTCTATAGTTGCATTAGGCCTTCCGGAAATAATACCATTACAATAAAAACACCTCTACCAAAATGCGGGTGCTTGGAATTATATAAAACAAAAGTTATCAAAAAGTGCGGAAAGCTTTTGATAACTGATGAGTTCATGAATTTCAATGAACTATCTAACTCATCCAATTACTACTTAATCAGAACTGTGAGATTCATTCATCTTGGTAATGGTCCATAAAAATTCAGACTACGAGTATATTCAAATGGAGAATATTTTTCTGTATACACACTCAATTAGTCAAAAGGAAGAAGGGCCACGTATAATTATCAGTCGTCAATATTCACAGTAATTTTCTGCCATCAACTAGGATGAAGTGACTTCAAACGGAAAAGGCTTCCCAAAGCAGGGCCTTCGATAATATAAAAGGCAAAATTGCTCGAGTATGTAGTTATCGTTAACGGTCGTAAATAAGCAACAAAAATGGTCTGCTAACTATCTCTGTATTTCACATCACAGTCATACAAGCTTTCCTAGGAATAAACGATTACAAACATTAAAAAAGAAAACAAAAGAAAAGGGCAAACAGTATATATAAGTCGTGGATCTAAGCTACATGATCATGCAAATATTATGCTTTCCTAAGAATGTACACAAACAAACATTGAAAAGGAAAGGAAATGAGAAACAGGATGTATGTGTAAGCTACATGAAAGTTGATAGATTAGATTAAAGAACCAGATAACTATAACATTGCAAATGCACCCAGCAGCTAGTAGCAACTATTTAACAAAAACCAACATTCAAATTCAAGAGTTCACTATTCAAGTTTGTGCCCTGTCCAAATTGTGCGGAAGAAACGGATAGACAAAAAAATTGCGAGTTTTATATTTTTTCTAGCCGTGTGTGAATTAAGCGAAACTTGGACAGAATATAGCAAACATCCGAGTAAAACCCATAAATTTCCAGAACAGATCAATCTCATAATTTCATGTGAGGAATAATGAGCAGATTACGGACAGCTAAAAGAAGAAATCAACTCGTGGAAGTCAAAATAAAGAAAGGAATCTCAAAGAGACGGAGATCTAAACGAAGAAAGAGAAGGACCTGAAGTCCGGCACGAGAAGAGCGAGAAGTGGGCTTCTTCTTGTCCTTGTCTTTGTTGGCAGTGGCGGCCGAGGTCTTGCCGGTGATCAAACCCTTCGCGCCCTTCCCCGACATCGTTTCCCGCCAAAAAGAAAAGGGATAGAGGGGGGTCCGATTTCAGAGAGAGAGAGGTCGCTGGTCTCAAGTCTCGGCTTTGGGAAGGCGCAAGAGGGGGTTGCCGGGAGATGGAAAACCCAATTTATAGTAGAGCCCTCCTCGCTGACGCTTTCCTTTTAGTTTTATCCTTTTCACTTAAATAAAAAGAAAATACTCAGTTTGAATGTATGAATGCTTAACTCGGTTTAACGTTTATAAAATAAATAATTATAGTTAAGTTATTTATTTATAATAAATATATGTTTTCTAATATGTAATCAATTCATATATTTTTTTAATTAATTACAAATTTAGAGGGTAAAGTTAATTGAGATTTTTTTTTATATATGACCAAAGTAAACATAATTTTCATAAACATTGATAAAAACGTTGATACAATTGATACAATACTCAATTTATGTAAATATATTTTTCTAATATTAATAGAAACATGGGGGTAACAACTGTATTTCTCTTTTGGGTTTACTTCTTTCTCTTTTTCTTGCAATCTCCCTGATTTTTTTACAAATACAGTTACTTAATGAATATCTCTATGAAAATATTTTTTAAAAAAGCATAAAATGTTTATTAAAAATAGAAACAGTATATTTTTCTGCTCAAGAATAATGAATTTATTTTTAATAATTAATTTACTTATAATAGCAAGTATTACTGGCTTTCTAAATACAGTGTTATTGATCACACAAAAAAATGCATTGTTTTATTAAATTATCATGGAATTTAATTATTGTTAGAAGAAAATTAGCAGGGAATAACTTGGAAAAGAAATAATATATATGGAACTGAATCTTGTATTTAAAACTAAAATCAACCTCTCATAATATATGGAAAAGAAATAATATATAGGTAAACTTATGGCAAATATGACCAATTTTCCTTTTCCATTTCCATTCATTTATTTATGATTCTTTCCAAGTATACTAAACATCCCGTAGAATACTAGGTTATTCCCTAAACACCACAAACACACGTCATAAAAGATTAAATGTATGTTTAAGAATCTGTTAGGAGAAAATAGTTTACAAATTCCAAGATAATTTTAAAAATTTTAAGATTTTTTACAAATATCGAGTTTCTTTTACGGATTTTAAGATGCTTTTTACATATTTCAAAATGTTTTTTATCTTGACTTGCGTGTACTGTTGGGTAAAATTTTTCCTAAACATGCACTAAAAGGTTGGTGTGAATGAACATTTTTTTTGCCAACAGAACACCAAGCAGATTGCAGAGTACAAACTTGGAGGGAATGAAACAAAGGTCGCTTGATTCATCAAATGACCAATGTAAACAAAATTGTACAAACTTTATCTTACGAAGCCTGCGTGCAAGTTACTTGTCTATGACACGATAACCCTGCTGACCTAAACAAGCATCCTTATTAGGATCTTTATTCCTTCCCTACCTCTTCTTTTTCTTTGGATTTCACGTCATCTGCAATTTGAAAACCCTCAATCTTGCGTGAAACCTCGTCTGCATTAACTTTAACCATTGCAACCGATCCATTTGCAGGTATAGATTCTGACTCATCATAGGTCAAAGGACCAGTTTGCCATATTCTGATGGTTCCATCTTCAGATCCTGAGGCATATGATTCCCCACCAGGAGAAAAACGTACGCAGTGCACAGGACCATGATGACCCTTGTTGCACGCTGTCATCCAGATGGATCGTCACATTAATTACGCGTAAATCACGAGTCATAGAATAAACTGAAATATATAACCATCTAAGCATATTGCAAACCACAGGTCAGAAATGTGAAATAAACCCTATAAATCCTTCAAGCAAGGCAGCCTACATATTAGGGAGTGAAAATTAATTGACTACTTACCAATCTCTTGACCAGTATGGAAATCAAAAACACGAACCCACATATCTTCTCCCCCCGCAACAAATTTATTACCATACTTAGGTTCCAGTGAAGCTGATTCAACAGTGCAGGGCATATCATAACTCTTCACCAACCCATAGCTGAAAGGCAAGAGTAACATCCTGAGCATAAAATAAAGAATATTTTGAAAAAATTGACCAACTAGGCTTAGAACTTACTAATTCGCATCCCAAAATTTAACTGTAGAACCGTCTGCAGTTACAATGTAACGACCATCCTGACTCACTTCAGCACTGGTCACGGATGACTTGGTCTCAAGCGTTTGGACTATTTGACCACTTCTTATATCCCATAACCTTTGAATTATCTAACAAAGTCAGTATAATATAGCATTTGATGTTGATATCAGAACTTAGAAATTGCAACAAGAAACAAGTACAATCCAAGAGAAGCTTCAGCATCACATGATTAAATGCGGAGTATACCTGACACCACCCATATCAGTACAAGAACTTAATATTGTCTGGTCACTATGAAGCCATGTAACAGTTCTGATTGAACCAGGGGATTTGTCAACTTCTCTGGGTGCTGCATCAGGATGATTCAAATCATAGATTCGGAGAATTTTCTCTACTCCCCCAGTGAGTAAAAGTTGTGTATCCTGGTTATAGGAATAAAATAGCAATGCCTGTGAATAATGAAGCATTTCTATTATGGGACAGGTAACAAGTGTTAATGACATCAATTAATTTCCAGAGTTTATGTTTCCTACAGAACAAATTCAAGAGTGTTAAACAATAAGAGGCCACTAAACATCTATTGTCAAGAAGGCTGAAGGTGTGTTGGGGGAGAAGTCAGGAAGAAAAGAAGGGAAGAAAGGGACAACTTCTACAATTTAGTATTAAGAATTACTAATAAAGTCCTTGATTGAAAGTAGACAAATATCTTGCAAAGCTAATGTTGAAATATGTTGGTACTTGGTACAGTAGACATATAAAGTTAAAATCTATGGTAGGTAGTTATTTGAGAAATTAGCATGAAGATTCTAATTTACTCAATTCTAGGCGCGCGCACATGACACAACTAACAGTACTTCTGAGCTTTTATTCCACCCACCCTAGGGCTTTCAGTTGTGTTCGCTTATGGAATCATTCTGAACCACTATAACTTACATTTCATATTTCCATCCGCAGAAACAATCAGCAATGATCCCAATGACTAGGAAAAATAAGCAATGATAATAGTAATGAGGACAAAAAACATTTTAACTCATCCAATCTACCTCAGAAAAAGCACATGCACGAACAATGTGCTTGTGTTCAAACGAGTGTAATTCATCTCCTGTTAATGCATCCCAAACTTTCCTGCACATGAAAACAAATAACATGATCCAGCGACCTCACATTGATGAACGTCTTCTACCAATGGTTCAACATGGCTCACAACATTTATAGCTCAAAGCTAGATTTTTGTGTGTTGCATTTTGTTGGAAATATTAAAAATAAAAGAACTTTTGTTGTGGGGCGTCAAAAGAGAAAACTTGATTCAGCCAAATACTGCTACCATTCTACTAAAATACTAGCAAATATAAAGGAATCGAGTTCCAATTTTCAATTTTTAAAATAAAATAAAGTAGATGAGGAAAACTTGAGATGCTATTAAGTCTGATAAGAATAATGGATTAATTCAGCATGCAAAATGCGCAACTAGCCAACAACAGGGTGCACTAGTGATATGAATACTACGAAAAAAATTAACTAAACTTGTTCAGATGCAACCCACGCCAACTGAATGGAATAATTTCAATGAAAAACTCTAGTTAAGGCAGGTGATCCCCATAAGCTAACAAGACAATTAACATTTCCAAACATGCATGGGACATCGAGCTTCATGATGAGCAAGCTAAAATTTTTTTAATTAAAGAAAAAAGGCAATTACATACGATGAGAAATCAGCAGAGGCAGTTGCAGCACGTAAAGCATTTGTGTCCAAGCAGCAACTCCATACTGCACCTTTGTGCCCTTCAAATGTTCCAATCCAATCTCCAGTCTCTCCATTTCTGAGCATAGGACTGGAATCTAAACCGCACAATAAAAGCTCACATATAACCATAGTGAAAACGTTTTCAAAAAAAAAAAATCAATGAACAATGTGTGCGAGTTCGATTCATTTGTGCAGATATGTTGACATCGTACATGGGATTTTAATTTGAGTACTAGCAAGTCAAGTAAGCATCCCAATTACTCATCCACTAACATCAGCCTCTCAGTTTTGGAATAATATGGGATAAAATAAAGACCGGTTCAATTCTGAGAGAGGCCATGGAATAAATCAGAAAATGAGTCAGATGCACCGAATTATGCGCATGACAGAAAAACTAACAATCAAAACCAATTTCGTATTTTAATTGCAGGAAAAACAAGTGCAGCCAACAAGAATAAGCTCAAAAACGGAATTTTGAAGCCAAAATGATAAGGCCATGGCTGAAGAGACCATACCCTTGCTTGCACTGA
>JANTPZ010010486.1:0-11877 GCA_025593235.1 Vachellia pachyceras | reverse complement strand
TTTACCTTGGTTCACGTAAAAGCACTTATCCATCGCGTTTCTAAACGGTCCGATTAAATATAGCCTAAATTTATACTTATATTATTTAAAAGAAATCTCATCTCAAAATTAAAGAGGGAGGACATGTGGATGTTTTCAGACTAGCCAACGAACATGAAGTGATTTAACCCATGGGCAAACTTAGACAGTTTCTGACATTCACAAACTCTATACAAATATTCTACTAATAAAACAAGCAAACAACGGTTGGGAATACCGATATTCGAAAATTAAAAAGAAAAAAAAAAGGAGAAAAAGGCACGTGGGAACATGAGCTCACGTGCCATAAAACTCTAGCGCGAAATGTCTTCTTACTACGGAGTATTGGCGGGTGAAGCGCGGGTCTCTAGTGGTGGGGACAAACGACGGTTCTCATTAGAGAGATCCTTACCGTTAAAGAAATCTACGGCCAATCACAAGCCACATGTCTATAACCTGTTGCGTGTCGCGATCGATTTCTCGGACGGCTTAGATTGCTTCTACGGATCGCTTCCCCGTCACCACAGGAGATAACTCTCACGCGCCGGTCAGTGGTGCGTAAGTGACCCGATGTCAGGGCATATGTTCCCGAGGCCGTCTGAGGTAGCCGGGCATGGGGCTAGCGCGTGGCGATCGTAGCGGCGCCTCGTTCATCAGCTTCCCAGTACTGTCGTAGTAAATTGCGCCCGAAAAATCCAACGGCTGACATTTGTCACCCATCAGAATCGCCTTCTGCCACACACCACCGTCTCCCCACTCCTCCTCGCCGGATTCTGGTCCATGCTGGCCTCCCTTCAGCTTCCTCTTGTTGTGACCAAACGGCAGCGCTTTGTTGCTTATGCTGCTCAGAAGCTTCTTCGGCGAAGACCTCACCTCCATCGCCCAGTCGGAGTCGCTCGCCGCCATCTTCATCTTCTGCTTCAGCCGGTTCGCTCGCCTGGCTAACACAGCCACGACGGCCGATACCCCCTCGAGGAAGCCGTTGGCGTGGCGCTTCGGCGACTCCGGTGACGTGAAAACCATGGCTCCTTTTCGTTAACCTGAAAATCGACAAGGCGTTCCGTTGGTGTTCTTGATAGAAGAGAAATATGAAGCTGCGTGTGTGTGTGTCTATATACAGAGAGAGGTGTTGTGAAAAGTGGGATGGGTTTCTTTTAGGTGACTGATAAGAGTCCACGGTTACCACAGTTGACTCCTTGATTTATTTTCTTTTTTTTTAAACAAAAATCCATTTTCAGAAAGAATTTTATCATACATGGTGGTCCAATGTAAGGAATTGGATGCGCGCGTGAATGACGTGTCATTGTATGATATATATCAAATATGTACATATATTTTATTTTTCTTGATATTATTCCTTATGTTTTAGATCCACTGAGTCAAAAACATATATTATGAACTGATTGTTGCTATTTAGGAGTCCGATAATTGCTATTTTTGTGCTCATTGTTCATGGAATTATATCTGATTTTATTATCTTTGATACTATTGTTGATTCATAATTATTTGGGATTTCTTATTTAATGCCATGCACGCAATTCCCCATTCTTCTTGTATTTTAATCCGTACAGACTAAATGAAAATTTTTTTTGAGTGAAGACTAAAACGAAAATTAACACAACAGGTATATGGCTCGGCTCTTAATCTTTTTTTCTAGAAACATTCTTATTTCAGATATTGTTAAATATTAAATACGAACATACTTTTAATAGTTATTTGAATATTGATTTGTAAGGCTATGAGTTACTGATCCCTTCCAATATATCACTCTTGTAATTTGTTTGGTTTCTCATCTTGAAACTTATGTTTCGTTTCAAAACATAGGTTTACCCTAAAATCTAGATTTTCTCCTGGTACTTACATTTTTTTAGAAAAACTATTTTTGATATAAAATCTCGGTTTGAAACATAGGTTTTGAAAAACTATTTTATTGTTAAATCACATCATCTCTCCTGATAGATTTTCTTTTTCATACTTTTTATTTTTTTCTCTTTCCCCTTTCATACATACTTTTTGCATTGAAATCCGTAGAAGCCAGTAACTTTCCAAATACAATTATTTTTTAAAATCTAAATTTTGCCGCATAATCATAAACAATGTTCTTTAAAACTTAACATTTATCTTAGAATCCGTAAAAGTTATTTTCAAAATAACTTCAAAACAAACCCTTGATATATCAGCAACCTCTTCGTAGTAATTTCATAATGCATGTTTGTATTAGTAACGGAGACTCCTTTTTTTTTTAATGCGATGTACAAAATAAACATGTAAAATTGATTTTACCCCAACCCACGTTATCATAATTTTTAAACACGGATTACAAACGTGTGGCAACTAGTTGCGTGGAAGCAATTCTCGGGCAGGAGACGGTTGTGTAGTGGGTGGGTGGGGAGTATCGTGTGGGCAGGCACATAATCGGGTCGTTGGGGGAATGACGCGGGTGTGTTTGGATGGGAAGGTGGGAATCAAATCAGGTCATGGATTACACGTGTCGTCATTGGGGCCACGATCAGTGGTTGAGTCATCCTTCCTTTCCTTCCATGGCTCTCAGGTGGCAAAGCTTTCTCTCCAGGCTCACTAACATACTTCCTTCATTAGTTAATACGATAGTAATTAAAAAAAAGTTATACAAATCTAAAGTTATCAATTTCAGAATTTTTTTTTTTGAAATTTTTGAATTGGAAATTTTGGAAGTCACATAATAGATGTTAGAAATATTAGTTGGAATCGACTTGAATAAAGTAATTATTTTCATATCCATTCTCTCAATATTTCTTTATTTACATACATTATTTCTTCAGAGTTTGAAAAAATAATCAGTTTAAAATTGAATGGCAGATAGCAAAAAACGAAATGAATCTGAGATGACAGTCAAAATCTTTGTTCGGCCTATAATATAAATTCATACAAGATGAGGGCCTGATCTTGCCAATTCGGGCCACTTGGGAGGATTGGATGGGCGTTATCCGAGCATAAGCTGTAAATTCTCTGAATTGGAGGGTCAACAGCATATGGTTAGGGTTCGATCCCTGACTCATATGAATGGAGCAAACCACTTGGTTGGTCCTTTACTGTTTAGTGTGCTGACAGTGGGACGGGGGATTAGTCTCACGGCTTCCGGCTGTGGGATACCCTGGTGCAAACAAAAAAAAAGTTAGATTAATTAATGCCAAATCCTTAACTCCAGAATTTTTTTAAAAAATATATTGTCATGGTCTCAACACTGCTAGCTATATATCCTTTAAAAATTACTTACTTTTAGAATGTCACGTTATTTATACTCTCTGAATAATTTCTTTCATTTATCCTTTTTATAGATCCATAAATATATATTATAATGGTTTATGAGGAGGGATAATAAAAAGGAATTTATGAAATATAATATCTATAAAAAAATAATGCGTTAAATTAAATACATGTTGTCATTTTTTTGGTAGAAAAGTGCTTATTTGGGAACTTCTTAATCCCAACGGTACATTCTTTCGTAAATTCTTTTCGGAATCCGTAAACACCTTTCTTCTAATGGAATTCCTAAACACATATATAGTAAACTCATTTCTTTCAACGAATTTCCAAATACACGTATATGCTGTCATCATCGTTTATCCAGATCAAAACCTACCGTCACCGTTTTCTTGTTGGTGAGCTCAAATGTGTTGTTAACGGTACGTGTCAATCTCATTTAATTTTTAATCAAATAAATAATATTAATTACATCAATAAACTTCTTCACCGCATCGCATTGAAATTGGTTTTTAATTAAGTGGCCTATGTCCAATGGCTTGGAACAGTGCATGGTTCAACTAACAATTAGGTGAGACATCTTTTTAGATAATGTATTATTGGCACTACATATTTAATGTCACTTTCTTTTCTCCCTTTTCCCTTTTCTGTTTTTGGCCAGTGTCACTTTCTTTTAATTCACACGTTATTGCACTAAATTGATATCCAATAGTTTACAATATTCTCTCTTTTAATTTACATACTAATGGTAGGAGGAATATATATATACACATATATATTAATGGTCTCATCTTGTTGGCACAAAAATTACTAACGGTCCTGAGCCCGTTTAAAAATAAGGTAGATAAGTATTTTTACGCAAGTTAAGACAAATATATGAATGAGATATTATTTTATTTTACTGGAAACTACTATTGAACATACGTTTGAATCCTGTAAACGCTGAGTCAAACAGAGTGTTACATTTTTTTGGTTCAGTGAAGTATAGATGATTTGGTTTTAATGAACGTCAACTCAAATCATATATAAATTAAAATCACATATAAAATTAATTGGCACCTTCAAACGAAAAGAGCAAAAAATAATTAAAGCGAGGAGTTGATGACTTTGGCTATGGTCATCTTTCAACTTTGGTTGTTTAATGCAAAATCTTAGATCGGATAGTTTCACTTGACTTATCTTGGATTAGGAGAAATACAATATAACCAAACAATATTTTTTGTTACATGCCACCAATAACATAAAGTAAGGGTGATACCTTAGGAAACAATTTTTTTCCAACGGTACACGTAAGTCAAGACAAAAACATCTTAAAATCTGTAAAAAGAATATCAAAATAGTAAAAAAAATCTTAAAATTCGTAAAAGCATCAAGAAGTCCGTAACTCTTTTCTACTAACGGATTCCCAAACACACACAGATGATATTAGTCTTTTATATACCTATTTCAACATGAATGATACTGTTTTATTTAAAAAAATCTCCCGCTATTAAATATTGACGATCGGTTATTTTTAAAGCTGAAATATCGTGATATTACTCAATTTTAAAAGTTTAATTGTAATATTAAATTAAAAAACTTTTAAAATAACATTACACCTAAATAGAAAATTTTTGGGCAATTTTGCTTACTAACCCATTTATGTGCTTGTTTGGTAACACTTGACTTGTAGCCATAAGCACGTTCAACAGTGTTTTTTCGTAAAACGAGACAATCTCCTCCACATATTTGCCTCGACTTGTGTGAATAAGCCCATAAGTACTTCTCCACCGTTTTGTCAAACGGACAACCTACTCTTTGCAATTTGAATATGGTTGACCACGAAATTGTAAAGCTGAACACAACGAATATTGATTAGATTCTCCTTTGATGATAAAATAAATATTTGATTAGATTAAACTGCAAACAAAAATTAAAATTAAAATACCCAAACACCAAAGATCAACCCCATAGGATAACACCGTTGGGACAATAGCTTGAGACGACCTTGGCATGCGCCGTTAGATTATCCACCGTTACATGGCAGTTAACCTTAACGGTCATCTTCCACGTCTCAGCGGGCCCCGCCTTCAACTTCACCCGCGCATTCAGATTCAACGTTAACGGCACACAGCACACTCCGTTCGTTCTGCGCATGCACTAACTCCTTCGCGTCCGTACTCGTCACCTCAATGCCGGACCCACTTAACGCTGTTTGAAACACCGTCACATTGTTTGACGGTTGAAAAGCGCGGGAAACGCGCCGTTACCTAGCCTCAGCTCCTTGTAGTACACATTCACGCAGCTATCTTTCTGGTAGGAGATCCCAAAGACGCTATTCAGTTTTTTTGGCGCGAAGGGCTATATTAAACTCCGGAGAGATCTCTCGTGGCTTTGCAGAAGGAGGTAGGTAATGCCGGCGACGGCGGCGACTATGATGAGAATAAGGCTGATCAGCCAGCAGACGCAGCAGCAGCAGCAACGACTCCGGCGGTTCTTCAGTCGAGCGTACTTTTCTATCCGGCGATCATTATCTGACGGAGGAACGCGGATGACTTGGTCCCTAGGAATTTGTATGATGCAGGTTTGATCTAGCGGAGTTGGCTTTCTTGGCACGGCAAGGTCATGGGATGCCGTGGGCTGGGATTCGTCGGGAATAGAAGGCGAGTTGTGTGAGCGAAATCGATCGGCCATTGAGTGGGTCAGGAACGAGTCAGAGAGCACTCCGTCAGTCACCGTGGTGTCGAACAAATTAAACCTTTCTTTCATATTTATATATTTTCAGAAAGCCATAAATTTTTATTTCTACTTATGCATAAATTAATTATAAATATGATAAAAATTATTTCATTTTCTTCGTTTGTGAATAAAAAAGCCTCAAACTTTCTTATCTGTAGCGATGAAATCTCTTCACCTTTGTTCGTAATCTCATCATATCAATCATGTAATAAATTTTAACTAATCAATTTTAAAGTTTTCAATCAAGGAGATTAACGTTGAATAAAGTTTTAAAATGCAGAATTTAAAATTTCCATATAATTGATAAATGTTGATATTTGTTCTAACATACATTCTTACCAAAAACATGTGCAAAGGAAAAATAGCCTAGGTTTCTGTCGCAGTCCCTGATGGCATAATCGTCATTTACATTATAATATATTCGATTGATTTAATCTTATTACAATCTCAAAATTGATATTTTGGTTAAAGTTTAGTACAATTTCCCAATTGTCATAATCATCCACTAGCTTGAAATCGTACCGACCAACATCATATATTCCTAAATTAAATTATTTCCATTTATATGTTTGAAAGGGGATTGATGCATGAGAATGAAATTATTTAGAGCTCGCATAGTATACTATTATTCTCATTTCTCAATTTCTTGAAGCCAAAAAAGCTAACAAAATAGTCTATGGATCTTTTTCTTTACATTGACCAGTTTACAAAATATTAAATTCTTGAAGCAAAAAAAGACTAATAAAAATGTTAGTCCGTAATTCTCTCATCATTATTATTAAAAGCGATTTAAATGTAAACTTGTTAAATAACAATATTATTATAAATAATAAATATCTTTTTTTTTATACAAAAAGGTTTAGGTGGGTTTGGCACCGGTCCCCCACCAAGGCCAGAGCCTGGCCCAAGGGCTCTTTGAGCACTTACAAGGGACTTACGAGATCGCATATCAAAGGAGTCCTCACGACGGTAGAGGGAATCGAACCCACCTCCTTGTGGGAGTTGGGTCCGTTCCTTACCATCTGTGCCAAGCTTCTTCGGCATAAATGTCTTATTACTGAGCAGTGATGCTTAATGGATCGAAGTATTGGTTTCCTTATAGTTAGTCAGGCCCATTTGATTAGTTGGGCCTCTGGTAATGATGAGCCCATAATATAAAGAGAGACTTGCTTTGTTCAACCTACTCCAATGGTGAGAACAAATGTAGAAGGAAAAAAGAGTACAAAAAAATGACCTAAAAGGAAGGGAGATTTCGCCCTACCCTTGACTTGTGGGAGAGCCCAACCCCCTGCCTCAAATTTATGTACAAAAAAAAGAGTACAAATCATTTGGATAATCGGTGACGGAAGTAATTTTTTGGTAGAATGATTTTTTACAAAATGTAGATAGAATGTAAGTTAGAAGATACGATGTAATTTATATTTGCATTGTAAGTAACAGAGGTGATTTTCTGTGAAAAGAAAAATGTGCCTGAGTAAATGTTTGAGAAGTGAATTTTGGTGGAAAATAACTAGAAATAATATAAATCTCATTAAATAATCCACACACATGTATTATTTCATATATTGCCATAATTTTAAGGAAAAAATTGAATGGTAAAAAATTTGGTGCATGTATTGTTCAATGATGATGGACGTCAGTTATCAAGACAAGGGGAGAGGATGTGGATAGTGAAAAGTATGGGGGAGCCGGAGGATCATGGAATGAACTAAAAAAAACTCATTCTAACGCCTTACGGCAAAAGCTACTTTTTGGGCTAAACGAATTTTTGGGCTAAATGAATTTCTCCCAAAAGCGTAGTCAAATGGATCATTTTGGATTGATTGCATTTTACTCCACTTTTTCCTGCCCAAAATGTTTTGCCAAACGGTCCCCTATATATGTTTGAAATGTCCACTAGGGGAGGGAATATTGGGTCCGTTTGAAAACGCGGTAGAGAAAATGATACTTTCAATTAGTAAAAAGAAAATTCATGGTTGTACATTTGGCTCTCAAAGATTTGTGGTCGATCCAACAAACCTCTTTTCTCCGCCATCTTCTCATTTTTCAGTTGAGTCTGAGGTATTTCTTAGTTGTATGTGTGTTTATGGGATATATTTTTCTTCTCTATCCAAAGCTTTAATATTTTGAGGAGGAAGATTTGAGTATCAATTTTGAGAGATGTATAGTGTGAAGTGTGACACAGTTCACTAGTGGCGAATCATTCAAGGGGTGCAAATTATTTTTTTTTAATAGTGGGTTCAAGATACAAGTGATTTATTTTTAATATGTTTTGAGAAGAATTTAAATAAAATTTAAGTTGGTGCAAAATAAATTACATAACACTAATATATAACTAATTTTCTAAAACTAACCGCATTCCCTCCCACCATCATAAGTTTCTACAAGCCTTATCATAAAGTCAACCGAATAGTTAAGGGCAGAGATCAGTGTCAACACCCCAGAGACGGCAAGTCTCCAAATATGAAAGATTTGTGTCGAAACGTGAATCATTCCAAATCAAATGAGAAGAGTCTAAGATCACAAACCACACACACATAACTGCTCCACCAAAAAGATCAAATTTTTTTGACATGTGAGAGGAAAAGTGAAAAAATAGTGAGATGGGTTGCTTTGCTTCATCTCCAACAAGCTTACACCTTAAGCGAGTGGTTAAACTCCCATTAAACTAATACCCAACCACCCATGTTTGAAAACTTGAAGCACACCTTAAGCGATCCAGCCCTAAAAGTCAGCCCCCCTCCCAAACAAAATAAAAATCGGAAAATAATAATAAATAAAAAAAATTGTTCAGGTTCCAAAGAACAAAATACCATCCAATGAGGAATATAATGCAACAACGAAAATTAAAAAAAAAAACAATTAAATTACAGCAAAGACCCCACGTGGGCATCCTATGCGTAATGCGTGTTTCATTGATCCAGGTCCCTTTAAAGTCAGCCCCTTTTAAATTATTGTCATTGGGATTATATATTCATAACCAAATTGGCTTCTCTCCTTAACAGTTCTTGTTATTTTGTCAATCGCCCCTGTGATGTGCCGTGCCGTGCCCTCACAACTACTCCTATTTAATTCATTCGTCTAATATTATATATATTATTTCCCTAACAATATTACATATTTAATCTCCTCATTAGTGTATTAATAAATACAGTGTTCTTTGCGTATATGATCACAAAAGAACAGAAATTCAAAAAAAAACTTCTTGATCGTCGTGCTTCACCGGAGAATTTGGACTCTTATACTTCACATAACCGTACACTAACAGAGATGAAGAACATGCATTTATATGAGAGAAATATTTTGTTGTTAATCTCTGTAAACAGCGTAATTTAAGGAGTGACCGTATGTATATATTTCACAAATTATTGCTACAAGATTTTCTCTGTTAATGAATAAACAAAATTACATGAAGAAGGAGGAGAAGAAGGAAAATGGAGGCAGATATATAACTTGAACCTCCATTAATGGTGTAATGGGTTTGGGCCGGTAGGCACAAGGCGTTTATCGACACCATAACGCGGATCAATCTGTCCTTCTGCCGCCGGCGGGGGATGCTGCGCCGTAGTGTGATGACTTCTCACGTGGCGGCGGTGACGGCCACGGTGCTGCTGCTGCTGCCGGAGTTGGCGATGAAGAAACGGGGTGAAGTCAAATTTGGAGGCTAAGAGTTTCCTATTCCTATTCAGAACAGAGAATAACTTGTTGGTATTGATGTCGCCGCCGTCACCGACACCAACGTTGGAGGGAGCGAAAGCGATGAGCCAGCTATGGAAGATGATCAGAACCAGGAAAAGCCAAAGAATTGAAGTGAGGGCATGTCGGAATCCGAGGATCATGGTCATACTGATGAAGAAGAAGAAGAAGGGAAATGCATGAGACGGGGACAGAGAGAAAGAAACAAGGATTGCATGGATATTGGAGAATCAAAAAAGAGGCTTATAATAAGAGAGAAAAGAGAAGATTTAAAGGTGGTATGCTTCCACAAACTCAGAAATTAATAGGCAGCTGGTATATGAAAGTCTGCAGCAAAATTTGATTCTCTTCCTGTTCTTTATTAAATCACAGAGAGAGAGATGCGGAGAGGATTCTTCTTCCGATAAAGCTTCCTTTGCGTTCAAGGAACCAAATGGTCATAAAGAGCAGATTGTCAAAACTTGTATTATATAATGCTTATCAGTATGACTCGCTTAAGGCCAGGACAAGGCCTTGAGGTCACATCCCTCTTACAAATTCTCATTATCATCATTATTATTTTATATATGTATGTATTTCCAATTAATAATCTAATTACACAACTAGTACAAGTTTAAGCAATTGAATTCAAGTCGTTAAGCCAGCAAAGTCCAGTATTAGGTGCAGTAGTGTTTTTCTTTGAATAACCAAAAGGTTTTTTCTTCCTGGGGGTTGATTGAATCATCAAGTTACTTATATAGTGTAAAGAGCTAGGCATGTGTATTTTTGAGATTTGGTATGTATTGTTTTCAGTGAATACGAAGCTTTTAATTTATTTGACCTGTTTGATGATGTGGACGAGTCTTTCTTCTATGTGGTGGGATACGAAAAATGAAGCTCGGGGGCGAGTCTTTCTTGAAAAGGTACACTAGTCTTTCCTTCAGTAGAATTCGGTGGGGATCTTCATGAAATGTCAATTTTAAGAATCACTATAATATCTTTGAGAGTTTCTGATCCCTTCTATCATGAAATCTGCATCGAATTATTCAGCAGGGCAAACAAAGAAGCAGGAAAAGTTGGCGCTTTTTTTGGACTTGGTTCTTTGTTAGAATTCTTCACGAGATTTTCTGTGCAATCTACAAACGCAAGTTATGATATTTGTATGATTAATCGGCATAGACTAGAAGCTGGCCAAGCATTTGACTTTTAATATATTGTTTTTGAAGTATATTGACCGACTTTACTGCATGCTAATTTAATATCAATAATGAAATTATTATTCTTTTTTGTGTTCATATTTACAATACCATTAAGTATTGGGTTTGACTTGGCAGCTGGCATTGAATAAGCATCAATGTCAAATTAAACCCATGATCCCTATTAGTATGATCTAAACTACCAAATCAGAACTTGTCAATTCACACACATTGGAACTTGTTAAAGTTGCATAGGAGAAAAACATTGAGTTTCTTCAGTTACACTCTTTCACAGTCTCTGTTTGGAATAAAATAGGTTCATAATTTTCCCACCCTTTGCTTTGATTCACGCGTAAGATTGAATGTATATGAAATGAAACCTAGCTGTTCCTATATGGGATAGAGTACCTTGTAGAAGTAGGCTTCCTGACTGGCTTAATATTTTTTAAGTATTTACTAATCAATTTCTGATTTGTATGACGATTGAATAACAGAAGCATGCCGCCTCTGTAGAGTACATCTCCCAAACAGACGTTTCTCTCCAGATGTATAGTAGATGGTATGATATATTTCAATCTCTCTTTATCAAAAAAGAAAAGAAGAAAATAGAGAAAACACTTACCTTGAAAAAAATCCAAATGGTAGGTTATTACTGTTGAAGAATCGTCTTTTTGATCAATTACAGGTTGGAATGCCCTGAAATACAACAAGTTGTATGCCCCATATATTGAGGCCTTATCTAGATTAACGTTATTGAAAGTAGCTTTTTATTCTGACTGATTTTTGCATATTGAAGTTGAGGTAAAAGTTAGTTAATGAAATACAATCTATATTTGAATATATTTTCATAAAAATCAGTTTCAGAAGGTTTAAATATGAAAAAAAAGCTCAGAAAAAAGTTGCTTTAATTTCAACTTGAATTTTGACTAAAAGCTCATTTTTTCCGAAGTCATTCCAAACATCATATGTAGAGGTGGGAAACGGGCTGGCCCGCCGGCCCGCGGGCCAGCCCGTCCCAGCCCGCGGG
>JANTPZ010010484.1:0-12279 GCA_025593235.1 Vachellia pachyceras | reverse complement strand
TTAAGCATCTTGTAGCAGACAAGTTGAACATAAACAAATGTTGCTCACTTCACTTCAGAGATTCAAAGATAAGGTTAAGAAATATCACGTTGAAACCCCTCCACAAAAATAATGACAGTGATGACATGATATTATATACTTAAAAATACCAAACAGATCCAAGCCCAATAATGACAAAATAGTAAATATTGACAAGTATTTTATTCTTAATTTCTTAAATCATCAAGTTATCTGATGGTAAATAACTTCAATATAAGATTGTTTAACTTTTTTGTAATTATTGAGTATATTGGCTCTGTTTGTTTTACCCGTTTTGCCAACGGGTGCGCTTACCGAGACACTTTTCCTCTCACATAAACTACCTGGGAATCTGTGTCCGTTTTCCCAACGGGCTATCCAAACGGAGCCATTATAATAATAATAAACTATGGGAAACGCATTAACATAATACCTAATGCCTGATGATTTAAAACATCCACAATAATTAACCACGACTAGTCAGGCATACCAATAACGCTCCTAATTATTAAATTATTTCTATCAAATCAGCCATCTAATAGTATCCTTTTCATTGTGAAATTAATCATCATAAGTAAACAAACAATACTCATATGCACAGTAATTACCAATGATTATTCAGGAGTACTAATAACGCTCCAACTTCAATTATTTCTATGTCCCATCTAATACTATCCTTTTCATTGTCAAATTCATCATCACAAGTAACCCAAGAAAACTCATGTGCGCACTTCCCTGACAGTTCCTTGTCTATCACGTCTAAAAGAACTTATCTGAAAAAGAAAGTAGTAGGTAATACAACAGGTTCAGAGAAATTCACATGTCGGGATTCAATCTCCACAATCCATATGCCCACATTATTTAAATTGAACCTTAATCTTCATCATCTCAAGTTCAAACAGCGTATTATGTTACAGATTAAAATTTCTTAGCAGGTTATTTTTTCAATAACAATTAACAAAAGTGAAATACGTCTTTCCTACCAGAAGCAGTGAAGTTTCTATAGAATGTGGTAATACACACAGTAGGCGTGGTCCTAACCTCGATCAGCCATGTCGAAGATGGGGAAGAGGACCCTCTCTTCCATCTGAGCGTGCTCCAGCATCACCTCAAGCAGCTGCGAGTAGCTCTTGGCGAACTTCTTCGCCTCCATCCTCGGGCTTCCCATCGTCGGATCTGCCGCCTTCTTTCCTCCACGTGTCGCCAGATCCTCCGCCCACCTCACCATCCTCTCCAAATGCCACAACATGCTTTTGTGCTGCAGCCTCGTGACCCTCACCATCAATGGCGTCGTTTCACCTTCTTCCCTCCCTCCGCCTCCCGCCGCCGACGCCGTCCTTGTCAACGGCGGTTTCGGGAACCGCGCGTCGATGAACCGAAGCAATGTCTCTCGGTTCCCTGAGATGGTGTCGGATCCTACCTGGAGCGTAACCGGGCTATCCGGATCGGAAGCTTCGGCACGCGCGAGCTCCCCTGCCAACGTGTTTCTTCCGGAAGAGGGAACGAAGTCAAGAGAGACGGCCCTGTGGATGAGGGCAAAACGAATGTAGGCGGCGAGAACGCTCTTGGGCGAGCCGTATAACCGGACAGTGGGGTAAGCAGCCTGAGCTCCGTCGTGAGGTACAATCTCCGCCGTTAACTTCTCCGACGTACGCACACAATTACCCATTACAGAAGAAAATAAAAATGGAAGCCAAGTGAGGATGAGGATGAGCACGAGGATGAAGTTGCAACGAGTCAAGATTTTCCCGGGAAAGAAGCAGAAATTAAGAGGAGGCTAAGAGTTTTCTCAGGGAAGCAAAAGTGCCAAGGACAAAGAGAGAGTGTAATGGCAGTTGAAGCTTAAATAAGCAAATATTGGTAGTTGGTAGCGAGACTAGAGAGAGAGATATGGATGAGAGAGTAAACTAACCGAAAGCGACTGATGAGTAATTATATCTTACCTCCGTATAATTTTGCAGAGAGGCGGAGAGAGAGAGTTGTGTTGTGCTGTGCTGTGTTGCGCAGCGTAAAGGGGAATGACTGAATCAATGAACGTGACTACTGTGTCGTGAGAAATCCGGATAGATTTTAAAATGATTTTATAAATTTTAAAATAATTTTTATATATTTTAAGATAATTTTATCTTAATTTACGTGACAGTTAGAAAAATTGGATTCTCAAACATATCCCCTGTGTATATTTGGGAAGAAACAACCCTCCCTTTTCAGCTCCCGCGGAAAAAAAATTCAGTGCAGGTTTAATAATTGTTAATAATTAGAAATTCAATAATTAATCATCTGAGCGTTTGGTACACATAATTATTATTTTTTACTTTAAGAGTATTTCAATATAGAAGTAATATGTAATCCAATTTCCATTTTAGTTCTAAATTTGTTTGTTGATTATTAATAGTAATATGCATTCACCTTTTTCGTGTGTGTTTGGAAAATTCTTTAAAAAAAAAGGAGTTATGATTTCCGTAGTGATTTTATAAATTTCGAGATAATTTTACAGATTTCGAAATGGTTTTATCTTAACTTGCGTACATCGTTAGGGAAAATGAGTTTTCAAAGAAGCACTTCCTCTTCACTAGCCATGCCAAGCATTTATTAGTCTCTTAATATTAATGACTCTATTATCATGTATGTACATATGCCACTCACTATGAATCATATTTATAAATAATATTCTTTTTCATAAGTTTTATCATAAATAGAAATAATAATTTAGCTTTATCTATTTTCAATTTTTATTTCCAATCAATTATTTGCTTCTTTCATGTATTTTTATCACTCATTTTCTCATAATCGTCACTCATACTCACCATTTTTATAAATAAATCTTAATCAACATTTTTGTTTTGCATAATCTGAATAATTATAGCTTATAAGAAGTACTCGACGGAGGACTAGTAGTGGGAATGCGGGCCAGCCCGCGGGTTGCGGGCTGGCCCGCGCGGGTTGGTGAGCTGGGCGGGCTAGCCCGCCAGTAGCCCGCCAACTGGCGGGTTGGGATTTCCCAACCCGCAGCCCGCCATGGCAGGTTGGCCGGTTGGTCCGCCAACCATTTTTTTTTAAAAAATAAAAAATAAATTCTTTTTCCTATTTTTACCTAATTTTTTTATAAAATTGCATATTTATGATATTCTCTTTCAAATTCTATGAATAAGTGTTCAATAATTTTCTAAAAATAGAGTTTAATATTACTTTTCCCTCTGTAAAAAAATATTAGGATGAAAAAAATGTAAAAAAATACATAAAATACATATTTTTTTGTAAAAATAAAAAAATAAAAACGGGTTAGGCGGGCTGGCCCGCCAACCCGCGGGCTCAACCCGCCTAATCCGTGGGTTGAGGGTGATGGGCTGGCGGGTTGAGCCCACTGTCCCAACCCGTTTTACCGGTACTACGGAGGATGAAGGGAGTATTAAGATTTGATATTAGGCATTCAATGTTTGTCGGTGAGAATCAGGACATTAAGTTGGCAAAAAAAAAAAGAATGTAAGATATTAATGTCTTTTTTAACAAGGAAAATACCATGCATGATCAAATGAAATTCAAATTATTTTGAAGTAAGAAATTTTAATTTTTTTTAAAAAAATGACCTTGGGAAATTATATATTGGAAAAAAAATTCCCATTAAGAAAAAAGATTCTCTGTTCCTATGGGCTTTATTTTTTATTTGGGCAAAGCCTTGTCTTTCGGAGAGGCACAGTGTACTAAGAGATAATGATATCAATTTGGCATTAAAAAAAAAAAGGTTATGGGCTTGTTTGGATAGCCTACAGGAGAATAGATACAGATTCCGAGATAAATATGTAAGAGAAATTTTGTCTCGGTAAACATAGGAATAGATTTTGGTTGCCCAAACGGGTTAACCAAGCAAGTCTTATGTATATTTGGGAACTCCATTGGGAGAAAGGAGTTCTGTTGGGAGAACGGAGTTTATGGATTTTTAGATGGTTTTACGAATTTCAAAATGATTTTTACGAATTTCGATATAATTTTTATGAATTTTGAGATGACTTTATCTCAACATACGTGTGTCATAGTGCTTGTTTGGCAACGCTTGGCTTGTAGCCATAAGCACGTTCAGCAGTGTTTTTCCGTAAAACGAGACAATCTCCTCCACATATTTGCATCGGCTTGTGTGAATAAACCCATAAGTACTTCTTCACCGCTTTGCTAAACAAACATATAGATGAAGTTCCAAACAAGCACAATGATATCAAGATTAAACAAGCATCACGTAGAATTACTTTAAAGATTTAGTTAGTTCCTCTCAATAAAACTACTGATAAGATAAAAGTAAACAACAGCATTAGTTACGATGCTACTCTAGTTTTTTTAAATATTAATAATTTATTGAAGTGTGTAGAAATAATTAAATTAATTTTTTTTTGGTCTCGTTCCTATCGTAGGGTATCAGTAAAAGCTCGCGGCCTGGCGTTGGGTTTGCAGATTTTTAATTAGGACATTGACGTGGGGAAGCACAACCATTGGTGGAAGAGCCAGAGCTTTATTAGCTTGGTTAGAGAACAGAGACTTGCACCTGCTTTCCATATACCCAAAAAAAATGATAAATGAGATTTTTTTAAATAAAATATCAGTTGCAAATTCTTAATATGTTAATATCAAATTTCAAAAGCTTAACATAAATTTTGCATACCCGTGTATAATACATTTGAAGGCAAGGCTGGTCCAGGGATGCGCAATAAACCTGGTGACCCTCCGCCTCGCCCGCCCGGGCCTGATCTCACCCAAAACCAAACCCAATTAGGAAAATGGACTCAATTAGAAGTTAGATAGGATTAGGTCCAACTACAACTATCGAGTTGGATTGGATATTGGACTAACTTATTGTACCATGTAACCCATTCGGAGATCAAATGTCGCGACTTTAACCCGTTGATGTTTATACTTGTACTCACATTATATCTTAAGTTGCGACCTGAAACCCTATCTTTTCAAGTTTCTTGCCTTCATTCAACAGGTTTATTCAAAAAAAAAAAAGCAAATGACTTGGATCAGTCAAGTAATCCGGTGGATCAATCCATCCCGGTCTTGGTTAGGGGCTACCTTAGGTTGGATTGATCCTCGGACCACAGAGACCAACCCAATCCTTCTTTGAGATTGGACTCTGAACCAACATTAAACCCGATTTTTGTGTAGCTAGGCTGAAGAATGAAGTATGTTTATTTTGTGTACCTTTAATAACTAAAACTTTTGGTCTTTTATCAGAATTTTGGAATGTTTTAGTCCTAGATTGGAATTGCAGTAAATGTTTCAAAGTCTTATTCCCCCTCAGGTCAAAAGGATTTTTTTTTTACAACAAAAGGCAAAATGTCTGTCACAAAAAAAAGCAAAAAGTCAAAAACCAGCATAACAGTTGGGCCTGGACGCCCATCTAAGTGATATGGGCTCTATAATAAATAGTAATAAAAAACGACTGGTCTCGTCCTGCAAGCCCGTGTTAGACTTTAAGCTATTAATAAGCCTAACGCTGTTTTTTTTCTTTTGGAAACTTATGCTCACTTCACTCCCATATACAACGGTGATGACATGGTCCATGCTGCCGTTAGTAAAGCTCATCGATCGTCCTTTCAATTGATTTAAGGAAAATATACAATCAAATCTCAAATAAAAAATTTAATGAATAAAAGATTCTAAAAATTCACAAAATTACTATAAAATTCCAAGAGTAGCTACTGAGGTTGTTAATAAAGATTGATAAGGTTGTTCATAACAACCTCAGTAGCTATTCCTGAGACTTTATGATAATTTTATAAATTTTTAAGACCTTTATTTATTAATTCTTTTATTAGAGACTTTGATTGTAAATTTGTTGTGACTTATTTCTCTTCCTATGGCTTTGCTCTCCTTCTCCTTCTTCTGATCATCAATTCATCATCATAATTAAAAACGAGAGGGAGGGGGAAGATGGGGGAATGAGGGGGAGAAGAGAGAGAGCTTTTTTTTTTTTTTTTGAAATAATCATTTAAAAATGAAAAGTGTGGGATCCACTCAATATAAAGTAACCACCGTTTGATTGGCTCATTTTTAAACGTTCATAAACATTTTTATATTAAAATAAAGTATTTGATGTCAAATCCACGTTTAAAAATAGTACATGGCATTTTTACACTCAAAAGTTAACTTGGTAGCTAAAAATCTTGCTTCGGCAAAGAAATAGTTATAACACTCAATTAGCGCGCCACTTCCACGTGTACCAAAATCCACCTCGATCACGCCGATGTGGAACTTTGAACCGATAAAATTGTTGAAGTCATCGTCCATCGACTCATCATTCTTGCACAGGAAGGAAGGAAGGAAGGAACAAACCGCGTAAATTTCACTTCTGGTACCTCCCTCGCTCCCATCCATTTGTTTCAGTTTATATATGGATTTCTATCGAACCATACGAGTTTCTCAGATTGGGAAATTTTCTGATCGTATAAGCTTGGGATTATTTTGG
Source organism: Vachellia pachyceras (assembly GCA_025593235.1). NCBI lineage: Eukaryota > Viridiplantae > Streptophyta > Magnoliopsida > Fabales > Fabaceae > Vachellia > Vachellia pachyceras. The sequence goes on along the minus strand of JANTPZ010010484.1, from coordinate 5,804 downwards.
CTTTCTTGCAACTGTTTTTTCTATCGTTTCTCAATTTGTTTTTCCCCTATTCTCTGCATTCCCAAGTTAATATAGAACCGAAAAGTAAACACGGTATTCAGATTGATGCGCTGAACATTTATTGTTGTTTATTGTGCAACCTCACTGTAGTTTGAGCCATTCTTTTTAATTGAAGTTAGCTGTGCTTTGGTTTCTTCCCTTACACTTACCTTTCATCTGGCACTGACTTGTGGTACGGCTTAATCCATACGTGGCAACTAAGATTGTGGATTCGTATGAAGGACTTTTCCAGATTTGTTCGTATTAACTTTATTTTCGTTTCCCTTGTTCTTACTTTAATTTTGGATTGACAGATTTAATTAAGTCTTTGTTGTATCTAGAATTTTCTTTTTGTTTTTTTTCACCAATTCACTGTAGTTTGTGTTGGGAGGGGGAAGAGGGAATTTTCTGTGCGCGGAAGGGATGGATTTGTTTCAACTCATAAACTCTCTATTTTTCTCATTTTGTTGACTTTCCTTGGATTATTTTCTTAAATAATAAGTAAGAGGCACCAAATACTAGTACTTATAGGCAAACCAGTTGGCTTTCGTATCTAGTTATGGCCCACTAATTGATACCAGTCGGGAACTACAATAACTTAGATGCGGGACTATGGCAACCTTTGTACTTGATCAAAGTGCTAATCCCAACCGTTTGAATCAATTTGCAACTTTCCACTTGCAAACCTGAACTATTCATTCGCGATTTCTAAGATAGTTACCGGCATTTGAGGGTTTTTTTTTTAAATTATAATTTGATGATAATTTTTTTTATTTTATCAAATTATTGTTTACGGCTTGGTTAAGTCTTTGTTGGCATTGTTCCATGCAGGGACTGGCTTTGATTGGTGTTGCTACTCGGAGATGAGTCAACGGGGTTTAATTTATAGTTTTGTTGCTAACGGAACTGTTGTGTTAGCCGAGCACACACCCTATACAGGAAATTTCAGTACAATTGCTGTTCGATGCTTGCAGAAGCTACCTTCCAACAGCAGCAAGCAGACATTCTCATGTGACGGGCATACGTTTAACTTCCTCATAGACAACGGCTTTGGTATTGATTGTTCCTAGTTATTATTCTGATGTATTATTGGTGTTGATTGGTTTACATGTCATTTTCTGAAGTGTTTTTCTGCCATGTAGTTTTCCTTGTGGTTGCAGATGAATCAGTTGGAAGGAGTGTGCCTTTCATATTTCTCGAACGAGTGAAGGATGACTTTAACCAGATTTACGGTTCAAGTATTAAGAATGGTGATGCTGGTCCGCTTGCTGATGAAGATGACTTATTTGACAACAAATTCAGCGCTGCATACAATTTAGACAGAGAATTTGGGTAGGTGCATGGGGCTGATTTTCTTCATAGAAGTTCGGCATTTTGAGCTTTTGTTTTTATTTTTTTGTTCAGGCCAAGGCTTAAGGAGCACATGCAATATTGCATGAACCATCCTGAGGAAATAAGTAAACTATCGAAAGTAAAGGCTCAAATAACTGAGGTCAAGGGGATAATGATGGACAATATTGAGAAGGTACACATTTCTTAGTCTGCTGTAAGGATGATCAAAATACTTATTCTGTGTAAGGTTACAAGCAAAGCTTAGCCATTTGGTCTGTTTCTGAAAAATTTTATGGTTTGAGGAGAATTTCAAGTTATGTTGATTGTGCATTTGAATGCTATCTAGTCATGTCTTAATTCTAAAAACGGTGCTGTGTGTATGAGGATATCAGTATTCATTGGGGAAAGGTTACAGGTAATCAGTTTGTTGCCCACTACTGTATGAGTCCAGGGTTGAGATAAAAATATGTTTGTCAGAGTCTGCGGATGGAGACTGTAGTACCCTACTCATAGCTTTTTTATGGTCGTAATAGATGCTGGTTTAAATGATGATTCTGTGCAATGGTGAGGTTAGCGAGTGTTCTAGAGGTGTACTGTTTAACTGCAGCTGGTGTATGGCCATATTTGGCAGCGGAGTATTTCCTCTTATGCCTGATGGTGTGATTCAACTAATGTTTGCAATAATCAGAGGATAGTTTACTAGAGTGTAAGAACTCTTATTTTCGTTTGGGAACCATGACATATTATGTAATGTTTTAGGCATGATCATGATTCCAATATAAAGCTAAAATGTGATATGTGCATGTGTTTATCAAATACGTAGAATCCATTAAAAAAGCACTTTCATGCAAGTCAAAACGAAACTCCTCTCATATATTTACCTCGGATTGCGTAAAATTACTTAAAAAAACCAAATCACTATGGTTGTTTCAAGTAGTGTCTTGTTGCCTAAGATGTGCTTGTTATTAGTGAAATATGTTTTCACAATTCATATATTATGAAATAATTAGGAATAGGGTATAAGAACAGACATTTTATCAATTTATTGTAGATTTTTGTGAGAGGGAAATAAGAAATAATGATGATATTGATAGCTTTTCATGGTGAAGTGAATTCAAAGCCTGGAGTATTTTCTGGAGTATTAAAAGTTCTCTACTTCTCTGCTAGACCTGCCTTGAAGGTCCCTCATCGATTCTTTGGTACACCACAAATGAGGAACACAGTTATTTTTGTCTTTTGTTATGCACCAAATTCTTTTCTTAGAAACACTAAAACACATGTTTGTTTGCACATGCATGAATATGCAGCCTTGACACGTATTTTACATCTCAGTCCATTGCAGGTGTGAGCTTAGATCCTTCTCTAAACCAAACCATATTGAAAAGGTTTTGAACATTAATACAATATAACTCAAGTTATTAGTTCTTGATCCGATATTGACACAAGGAAAAATGTGTCTGTTTAGAGTCTTTGTTTGACTTGGTCATCATTCTCTCTTATGTTGCTCTCTAAAGCAAGGCATGAAGATATCGCTCATCATGGGCACTCTAGTAACAGCCTTTGCATTTCCTGATTGCAGGTTTTGGATCGTGGCGAGAAGATTGAACTTCTAGTTGATAAAACAGAAAACTTACAGTTCCAGGTATCCATTACTCCTTGTTTCTTCATACTAGTACAGAACGAAGATAGTGACACACTTGAAGTGTCAATCACATTCCATCTCGTATGAGACCTTCGTCCTGGACATGACATGATACTTGGCTAACTCAAAGATGCTTCAAATTCTATTGGCTCATAGCATCTTTTTCCATAGAAAGCCCGATATCCACTAACTATGCATTTTAATTTGCTATTGATGAATGATGTGATTCTGTATCTTCCTCCCAAATTTAGGCTGACAGCTTCCAGAGGCAAGGAAGGAATCTAAGGCGGAAGATGTGGCTGCAGAATCTCCAAATGAAGCTTATGGTGGGAGGTGCCATCCTTATCCTGGTTATAGTATTGTGGCTTATTGCTTGCAGGGGTTTCAAATGTTGATTGATGGGTCTAGGCAAAGCCCATATTAAGTATTAGCACGTATGTAACATAGGATGTCCACGATGAAATTAGGCTTGCTCCTATAGTTTGATACTTTGATACATGAATATATATTGTTAGCACCTTGACCTTAGCCTGTATATGATTATGTTGAAAACTGCTTGCTTTCAAGTTCCAAATTAGTTCTTAATATTAATAGCAGTAAATTGAAAAAAATATTTTGAAGTTGTTGAATCTTGACTTGGAGGGTATAATTTTCTAATTTTATATTTTCAAATAGAGTCAAAATGTTCTAAAGTTGGAAAAAAGCCGATGTAAAAGATTAAAAGGTACGAGTATTCATATTTTTTTCCTTGTGTATTATTATAACTTTCATATTGGTAGTGCTATTATTATCTTCTTGTCCGCTTCTTAATAACTCCATTTGTTGTTTCTTAAAAGTGGCATCTTACCAAAACAAAAAAAAAATACAAAAATGAAGTTAAACAATGTTTGCCACTTGTATATGGATCATTATCATTACAAACTGTTCGCTCCTGGCCCGAGCAAAAATCTATAATATTTTGTTAAATTTCCCTCCTAATTAAATTCAAACATATCCAATTCTTCAAATATACCATAAAATTTAAATGGCAATAGTCAAATAAAAGATATTATATTAAATTTAAATGGCAATAGTCAAATAAAAGATATTATATTATTTGAATTAATATTTTTTGGTTAAAAAGGCTAATAAATAATAAATTAGACATCTTGTGTTCTATTGTTGATGGCAAGGCATTTTTTTGCAAAAGGTGAAAAAAACATTTGAGCATCGTAAGAATTAAAAGTAAAATATGGCGAACACGCTAAAAATTTATATCCTATGTTGGTATGTCTTGTTCGTTAATCATATATATTTTTCAACATATAATTTAGATTAGATAGAGTTACTAGAATAATTGCTAAATAAAAAAATAAAAAATCATGCACTACATTGTAATAACTTAAGTCATGTTTCCGTGCAAATGCACTAACTTTTACGTCGATAAAAGCAACTAGCCATGAGTTATAATTTACATAAGCGAAAGCTTGACATTACCTTTTTTTTTGGCTTCTTTTGGCTTAAATATAAAAAAAATTACCTCCTTAATCTTTAAAAATTTAAATTAAAGATCACAATTTTCTATATGTTGACTATCAATTTTTATGTTTTTGAAATTATCGTTAAAGTTAATGGTTTTGATTATGTCATAATTTTTGCAACAATAAAGCAAGAATTTTAGGTAAGAAAGCGCGGGGCCAAAGCGCCAGACACAAAACTTAAAAATAAAGCCGTTATTTGCAACAATACTTCATTGCGTTCGTAAATAACAAAAAAAAAAAAAAAAAGTTTGGACACACACCGTCTTCAGCTCCCAACTCCTCCCGCTCCCGCGCTATTAAAGAGCTCAAAGATCCGTTGCCACGAACCACATGCAATTAGCCGTTGCGCGCCTCTCAAGCTTCATACCTCTCCTCCCCAAACTCCACTCCATCTCCAACCCCCTTGCACACGCATCCTCAACCTCTTGCTTCCGCCCTTCCTCTCTCTTCTTTTCCTTCCACTCAGTGACCGTGACTGCCTCTGGATCCTTCGATTGGAGCCCTTTCAGAGGCTTAGCATATTACTCTGACGACTCCTCCGCCGCTCGCAAATTCCTACGGAAGGTAATTGCTCTGGATGTCACTTTAGAGTCTTCTATGTGTTAGTTCAGTGATTGAATTTGTATGATGATAATGCTTAGCGCCGTAATGATCTCCCTTGCCGTTATCAGAGTCTTGTCTTGTTCATTCGCTCCGTTTAAAATTATGAAGATTTAAAAACTCTCTCTCTCTCTGGATTCCCATGTCAATATAGAACCGAACAGTAAACACAGTGTTCAGAATGATGCTCTGAACCAAGACATAGTGCTCTTTATTTTGCGACCTCACTGTTGTTTGAGCCATTCCTAAATATTGTATTTACATTCTTTCTGATTGAAGTTAGTCGTGTTTTGGTTTCTTCCCTTGCACTTACCTTTTATTTGGCCCGGAGTTGTCGTACGGCATAATGCATACGTACCAACTAAGATTGTGGCTTTAGTATGAAGGGCTTTTCCAAATCTGTTCGTATGGAATTTCTTTTCTTTTTCCCTTTTCCAGTATTTAAATTTGGATTTACAGCTTTGATTACGTCTTTGTTGTATCTAGAATTTTCTTTTCGTTTTTTGTCAACGAGTTTGGTATTGACCGTTCTTAAATATTGTTCTTCTGCATTATTGGTGTTGATCGGTTTATATGTCATTTTCTGAAGTGTTTTTCTGCCATGCGGTTTTCGTCGTGGTTGCAGATAAATCAGTTGGAAGGAGTGCGCCTGTCATATTTCTCGAATGAGT